>JAFEMH010002155.1:0-130000 GCA_022495995.1 Adenophora triphylla var. japonica | reverse complement strand
TAAAAGCCAAGTTGATTGTAATTCCGAAAATTAGCTTTGACTAATAGAATTTGATATTGAGTGTTTACTCTTTATTTCCTAAAAGTGATTAAATTCCTTTTGGATGCCAATTTTTTGGTAATCGTGCGTGATTCAACGAGAATTGACGATCCATTATTGGTAGTCGTGCGCGATTCAACAGAAATTGATTTATCTTTAAGTCTTCCGCTACGTCAGAAATGATGGTGAATATGACCATTGCCGAACTAGAAAACCAAACAATAGTACATAACTTGTGTCCCAGGCATTCAAACTAGTGCTTAGAGCTGAATTCACTTCTTTTAAAGATCTAAACACATATCAAAGAAAGCTAGTCCTCCCACAGATGTCACTAACTAAAATTGCATTTATCAAGTTGTATACCACCTGTTTCATCAACATCAGTGAGGGAGATAAGAGACAAAAGACATTCATAGGAAACTATAAAGAAGCTAGAAGATACCAATTTGATTAAATAAAAGGAGTACCCTTAAATTCATTAAGTATTGCCTTAAAATAAAAAACGCATATTTATAACCTGTATGTTTGTGTATGCGCGTGTATAAAAGGGGACTAAAGTGGGAGGCCGGGAAACATGGATCAAAAAGAGGTCACATGATGAACTTACACGTATGAATGAGAATCTGCCGCACACATTTCAACAAGCATTGTCGCTCGACGTAGTACTGAAACATTACCTATGAGAAAATAGGAAAAAAGGAAGGAAGAGAGATGGACCAAGAAAAAAACATCAAATTGTTGTTTCGATAACATAGATATCTAGTTTCTGGATAAGCATAGCATAGCATATATTGAACAGGAAAATGTGAAATCACATACATGGCAACAACAACAACAACAAGGCATTAGTCCCAAAATAATTTGGGGTCGGCTAACATGAATCCTTATATGTCATCGTGAAATATAAAAAATAAAAAATAAAAATAAAAATATATATATATATACTCCCTCCGTCCCACACCATTTGATACCAAAAAAATGGGCACGCGGATTAAGGAAAGGTAAGAGAGAGAAAAAGTGGAGAGAGAATGTTGTGAGTGTAAAAGTAAAATAGGAGAGAGAATGAGTGGGAGGAATAGTTAGGAGAGAGAATGTTGTGAGTGAAAAAGTAAAATAGGAGAGAGAATGAGTGGGATAAATAGTGAAGATTCCTTTCCATTTTGGGTAAGTATCAATTGTGTGGAACGGACCAAAAAGGAAATAAGTATCAATTGGTGTGGGACGGAGGGAGTATATAATAAATATAAAAATAAATAAATAAATAAAAATAATAATAATAATAATAATAATAAAATCAACCCTCACATGGGTTTTTGCCCTCCACTCCTGCCTCTTCAACACCATACTTTCATCCACTCCAAGTAAACTCATATCATTTTCAATCACTCTAATCCAAGTTTGTTTGGGCCTTCCCCTACCCCTCGCCATTTTATCATTTCCCCACTGTTCCGGCCTCCTAACCGGTGCATCACTCGGTCTCCTTCTCACATGCCCAAACCACCTTAGACGATTTTCCCTCATTTTATCCTCAATGGGTGCAACTCCTACTTTACCTCTGATCACCTCATTCCCCAATCGATCATTTCTTGTATGACCGCACATCCATCGAAGCATACGCATCTCCGCCACATTCATCTTATGCACGTGACACTGTTTCACGGCCCAACATTCGGTGCCGTACAGCAGTGCCGGCCTAATTGCCGTGCGGTAGAATTTTCCCATTAATATATGGGGCATGTCGCGATCACATAGGAACCTGTGGTACTCTTCCACTTCAACCAACCTGCTTTAATCCTATGAGCCACATCTCCATCTAATTCTACATCTTTTTGGATAATGGATCCAAGATAGCGAAAAAACTTAAAAGCTTGGATAATATTTCCATCAAATGTGATCGCCCTTGTCTCCCTACATCCAACTCTGCTAAACTTACACTCCAAATACTCAGTCTTGCTTCTGCTGAGTCTAAAACCTCAAGATTCCAAAGTGTGTCTCCACAACTCCAATTTACTTTCAACACCCTCTATTGTCTCATCAATCAGCACAATATCATCTGCGAACAACATACACCTTGGTATATCCTCTTGGACTGACCTCGTCAATTCGTCCATTATCACATGCATGGCAAGGTGAAATAAAATCGGGAAAACTTATGAATGATTTCAAGTTGATTTTCTATTAAAATACAAGAGATTGGCAGATAGAATGAGAATTTCTTCTCCTCATGTCTATGCACCCGGTCTCAGGTTCACCAATGGGATGTATGGCAAGGTGAAATGAAATCAGGGAGAACATATGAATGGTTTCAAGTTGATTTTCTATTAAAATACAAGAGATTGGCAGATAGAATGAGAATTTCTTTTCCAAGTCATGTCTATGCAATTTGTCTCAGGTTCACCAATGGGATGTATGCTACAATACAAAAATCTTATTGTCCAATAAATTATACAAAGAAAAGGGAATTATTTCCATAATATAAACATTACTTCACAGTTAATAATCAATACATGAAGTTTTCATATCTTTATTCACTAGCAATTGGTTCCAAACAAAGAGCATTTACGAAGTTTAAGTAAAGATTTTTATAATTTTTTCAATAGTTTATGTCTCTGAAAAAATGTTAGTTCTCTTATATGTCAGACCAAGACGATTCTCCTCCATCCCAAAAGCATTGTCCCCCTTCCCTATTTAGTTTGTCCCAGAAATATAGTCATATATATATATATATATATATATATATATATATATATATATATATATATATGTATATATATATATATATATGTATATATATATATATATATATATATATATATATATATAACTTTAGTGCAAGTTTAAAGAGGTAAAAATAAGTAAAGCCACAATCTTTGAAAGCTTGACTTATCAAATGAAACCATTTTGTTTAGATACGAGGACTATAACTTTAGAGCATTTACAACCATGACTTTTGTAAAAGTCATGGCTGATTTGGCAAGGTGACTAAGCCCATTCATGACTTTTACAAAAGTCATGAATGACTTTTGTAAAATTTGGTTTGCCAGACGCCAAGGTTCACGGCATGAAAAAAAAAAATCAAGGCACTCACCAATTAGAGGGTGACACGTGTCAGATTTTTGAAATTATTTTTTTCAACAAAAATTGCAATTAACATATAAAAAATAATAAAAATACAAGAATATTTAAAAAACTACCATTATTAATATTTTATCACTCTATAATTAAAAAATAAAATATATTAATAAAATAATTAATTATAATGAAATTTATAATTAATCATTTATATAGTACAATAATTAATAATTATATATAGTAGTAATAAATGTAATATAAATGAGTAGAAAAGAGAAAATATGGTGAAATATAATAAAACGTAGGAGAGAGATACTGATGACTTTTGTCATGAATGGTAATATTATTGTTTGGAGTTGTGTTATTGATGACTGATGACGTAGAGCTGAGGTGGAGGAAAGAGGGATGGCTTTGAAGTGGCATGGTTAAAGATGCTCTTAGTGCAATTTAAAGGAGATATAACTTAATATCACAATTTTAAAGAGTTTGACTAGTCAAGAGTCCTTTTTCAGGATGTAGGGAGTAAGTCTTGACTATTATCATGTCATATCGACATTCCATCATGCATCCTTCTTAGTCGATACTTTAAACATGAAGTTAATTTGAATGACAATGTGGTCATCAATAATTAAAAGTTTGTTGGACTGGAAAATAAAATGAGTATCAAAGAAAACAAGTAGCTGAAGTAGGAGAACAAACTTACCAAATGAAGAGGCTCATGAACAACAGTATCAAGTGCAACAGCATTGTGCTCGATAGATCTTTTGACAAGAATATAGGACTGCACTTCATCTAAACACTGAAAAGAATTAAACACCATCTCAATCAAACAATGAGAACCGCTGATAAAAACAGGTGTCGAGATCTAAGATATTGCAGGCCACATATAGTACACATTGTGCCTCCGTTAAAATATGGCCCCACCTAATAGACAATTTAGAGAATCAAGAACTCAGTTCACGTGTACTAGATCACTGCTATTAAGAAGCTTTAAGAACCACTTAAGTTTTGGAACAAAATTCTGTAACACATGGTTTCACAAAAGTTCAACAGAATTTGAAAGCAACGTAATCCAAAACACAAAGCATTGTCAAAAATGTGTTGGTTCCAGGTAACTGTTGTAAACTGCACTGTCAAACTTGTACAACAAAAGATAATTAGGACTAGTCATTTTACAAGTGACATATCCAAGACACAAAAGCATCGTTACCAGGATTTGAAAATTGACTGATCCTATCCTCCTATCATGGCATTGGAGGTAAGAAGATAGACATTTGGTCTCAATTATCCTCGGAAGGAGTCTGTAATACCCTTAGTCTCAAAAGCACGATAATTATTTCAAGACCAGGGATTCCATCAATGTTAATAGTAACTCAAATTAACAAAAGTACCCTTGCTACAACTTTGGTCTCAATGACTTGGGGTCCGCTACATGGATCCAGCACTGAAGGAGCACCGAATAGAGTACTTATCTTGCATTTGCTCAAGAGACCTTGAGTACTGTTAGTAACTGTAATTTTTTCAAGGTGTCTATTTTTTTCCAGCTTAATTTGATTTTTTTTTACTTTATCAAGAGTCTCTAACTACAAGATAACTCTCTTCTCTATTCTAGTAGGGTAAGACAGCATAAATTAGAACACTCGCAACCTCAACGAGGAGAGACAATTCTTGATGAAGCCCAATTTTTTGTCCGCTTAATGGAAATCTATGGGTTGTAACTAGTGAAGGATACACTTCAGCATTCCCATTAAACGTTATAAATTGAAAAGCAAATATGTACTAATTTGTTGCAAGGAGACCTCATTGTATCACCAAACTACTATGAGTTGTAAGTCCCTAACTGATTGTCCATATTTTACTTAGAGAGAAATTTTAAAAGCTTGACTTTTAAACACTTTTAGTGGCATGTAGACACAAACGCCATCAAGGATCACACCATTCGACATTATGATTCCAAGTGTGAAATAAAGCATGAAGACTGACAAGGAGGATTTAGTAACTTCACCAAAAAAGGAAATTCATTTAGGTTACGCTTGGCACCTCGATACCAAGTCATGGCATTGAAATTTGGAAGAGTAACTATTGATCAAAGGGACTCATTTCTCTTCCAATTCTAAATCAAAGACTTGAAATTGAGGTTGCCAAACACACAGTTAGGAAAGAAACAGAGTGATCTTGCCAAGCATTCATTTAGTGAATTGAGAGAGTAACAGGCTAACTGATGAAAAGAATATTATTATGTTTTGCATAAAGGATTAGTATAACCATCACCCGGGGTCATTTACAAAGAAAAGAAACACAGTGATCTTACCAAAGTAGAGCTAATATTCAAAGCCGTAGTTTTCAAATCAGGCTGCACTGTGAACTGATGCGACCCAATTTTGACTTCTTGTGAATTCAAAGCATCTTTCGATTTCTGGTTCGGGGGTTTGAACTGAGACACGGTTTCCGATAACCAGAGATGATTGTCTTTCAATTTCTTCACCTAAACAAACAATTTGCAACAAAACAGTTCAAATTCAAGTAAAATAGCATTCAAGAAATATGGAGCTCGAAAAAAACAAATTCTTTACCAGAGAAATCGGGAGGTCGTCGGAGGAGAGAGAAGCGTTCTCCAGTTCGGTGAGTAACTGAGAAAATGGGTCCCACCAGAGTGAGGCGTCGACTGAGGTAGTCCCGGTGGATGAAGCGTTCGGAGCTGGCGTTATGGACGCCATAGATTGCCGGAGTTTGGAGCTCCGCTCAGTAATTAAAAACCCTAATAGCCGTTTTTAGGAGAGGGGTTTTAGACGGAGGAGCCCGCGCTGAAGTACTTCGAAGTTGCAAAAACTCGTCGCTTCTTTGTCTCTAAGGCAACTCCAACTCCAACAAGGATCCTAAAACCTATTTTTGATATTTACACAAAGGTTTTTGCATCTTCAATGGCAAAAATTAGAGGTATCAAAATTTGATTAAGTCCTTAGCAAAGTATCATATTTAGGACTTTGCTTAGGACTTTGCTACTTCATATTTTTTCATACACCCTTTTTTCATTTTCTTTCTACATTTGTTCTACTTTTTTTTAAATTTATTTAATTATACATAAAAATTTTGATTTTTGATTTAAATTTATTTAAATTTTTATATAATTATTTATAAAATTTTAAATTTTATAAAAAAATAATTAATTAAAATAATTATTATATTTCGAAATTATTTATAAAATTTTATTTTTTTTGAAATAACTAATTAAAATAATTATTATATTTCAAAATTATTTATCATATTAAAAATATTAATAAAGTTATTAACTTAAAAAAAACTAATTTGGTACCTAATTTTTGATACCCATTGTTGGAGATGATTTTTTAGGATCATGCAAAAAGTCTCCATGGGTATCAAAATTTGATTTTAGGACCCTTAGGACTAGGACCACCATTGGAGTTGTCCTTATTAAAAGGGTGAAGATATTTATATACAGGGATCTTAAATACAGGGATCTAATTTGTTCCATCGCTGCCCCTGCCCGTCTCGTGTAAGTCTACCCGAGATGTCCTCTTACATCTCGGGTAGACTTACACGACATATCTCGACTCGTGTAAGTATACACGAGACACATCTCGTGTAAACTCACACGAGACACATCTCGTGTGAATTCACACGAGATATATCTCGTGTAAGTATACACGAGATGTGTCTCGTGTATATTTACACGAGATGTGTGTCGTGTGAGTTCACACGAGACTAATTTCGTATGAATTCACACGAGATGTGTCTCGTGTGAGTTTACACGAGACATATCAATATCATCAGTATTCCAAATAAATCCTAAGCTCCCTCTCTTCAACGTCATTTATCATTTTTTCTCTCTCTCTCTCTATACAAACACACACATACACCATCTCTCTCTGAAACCTAACCCTAATCTGATGGCCCTCACTCAGGCCATCGTCTCCAACTCAGGTAATTACTTTGATTTGTTAATTCACTTCAATCGTTCAATTTTGTTCAATATGATGCGTTTTTACGCTTTTGAAACCCTATTTTGTTCAATTTTTTTCTCGGGTATTTTTGTTCTCTTGCCTTATGATTTTATCTTCTTCTCTCTTTACATCGCCTGAAATGAACGCCCAGGTCACTGGTAAAATGGCGCCGTCGCCGTCGCGGTGCGAGAGAGAGAGAGAGAGTGAGGGAAATGAACGCCCTAGGTAAAATGGACGCCGCCGCCAAGTGCAGAGAGAGAGAGAGTGTGCGTTTGAATGAAAGGAGGGAGGGGAAATTAGGTATATAAAGGGGCAAATTAGTAATTTCCCGGGATCCCTGTATTTTAAACTCCCTGTATTTAGAATTTGCCAGTTATAATGGGGATTATCGTGAAGAAAAGAATAAGCTATTGACAAAACAGTCCTCTGGAAATTTTTATCTACCCATTAGTCCTTTTCTTTTTAATAAGGCCACTTAATGGTGCTTGTTTGAAGCGATTTATTCTGATTCAAGCAAGAATTTACCTATGGATGTTGCTCAAGGCGAATTATTTTTTAGCAGTACTATACTCTCCACAAAGTTGGGGCATATTTGCACAGGGATTTTCCTACATGTTTAAGAATCGATCCGTAATATTGAGGTGACAAATTTATAAGGGCAAATTGCAATTTGGTTATTCATATATACAACAACAAATATAGAAACAAACTAAATCTTTCAAAAACCCAATAAATAGATTACAAAAACAAGAAATAATACAATATCCGTTACAAATATCAATTACAAAAACTACTAAACTAATCAAATCTCACTTCTTTTTTTCATATGTTTTATCATATGTAGATGGAGTGTATTTGTTTACCGGATATCGTGAGAGTATATCTGACAATCCTCCGCACCTCAAATCGGGACGGATACGGCGGACTTCGCTGCTCCTCATCCCTAGTAATGTCAGCTTCATTGGTCACATGAACACGTTGTAAGTTTTGTACCTGTTTTTATAGCATAAAATATGAGAATGAGACATCTATAGTATAAATTAGAGCTCCACTAGCTACAGTTATTTGAACAGTTCCATCTATCGAAATTACCATTTTGCCTTCATACATTTGTCCCTTTTCCATTTTGCCCTTAAAAAAAATTAATTTTAAAAAAAAATTATGTGGCCTTGGACACGGGCATGTGCTAGTAATTTAATAATTCGAAGTAAAAAAAGTAAGGTGATTAAAATGAAAACAATTTAAGAAATGTTTACCAAAGCTCCAAGAAAGGGCTATCGTCCGGTAACCAAACTCATCTACATGCAATGGGTTTTGGACAAACATGCATGTGATCCTCATATACCAAATCATGTAAGGATGCGTGTAATGCATGACCTCAACCCCCATTTGCCCGTACACCACTATATCCCGTCGTTATTCCCAAACTGCTATATATCGTTGGTGTTGGGAACTCCAAAGGACATGGATGTTCCCGTGGCGGTCAACCTTGTTCAACTCCTACCCTGTGTCACACAGTTGTGGGATCCCCTGCAGCATGCCGAACTGCCTCAACACACGATCAGGGTGGTGCCACTCTACCTTCTCAAAACAGATGAGAGGGACTCTAGACCTCCAAATTGTCTCTCCCTGACGGGAATAAGATGGAGCATGTCGATCTCTATATGGCATCCACGCAATCTGACCATCAGTCAATTGCGCTAGTTGGTCTCGATAGCTGCGAAGGTTGTGTGCAGTAACATACTTCAGAGATAACCGTCTAATCCAGCTGAAATTCAATAAATGGAGAAGTATAAGTCAAATGTTTCATAGTAGGTGACAATAACATTTCAGATGAAAAAGCCGTTAATAAATGTATATTTGCACCCCAAGGGAAGGTTGCCCTGATCCTCATTTGGCCTAAGAGAAATAGGTTGCGTACATAGCAACCTATCCCATGCCCAAAGTTGTATCAATAAAAAAAATATATGAAATACTATCAAAACATATGATTTCAAATGAAAAAAAGAAAAAAAGAAAACAACATCATAACGTTTAATTAAAATGTTAAAGCATACCTGCAAAATATTCAAAAATCCACCACACTGGCTAGTCTCGGGGATGAGTGGCACATCAAATTTCCCTATATAAAAAGGCTAAACATGCACTACCTCATCTGTACATGTGTATCCTCTCAATATCTCTAATTAAAGGGAAATAAAACAGCTTCACCTTGTTGTTAATACGATCTGGCATCACATTAGCCCCAAGGGCTATCGAAATAAATGCACGCGTATACCTATCAACCAAGTCTGGGGGGAATCAGCGGTAAGGCTACCAAAATCAGAAAAATGTGTCTTAAGCCACTTAATCTTTAGAATACTTCCATCAAACGCTGCATCAGGTGGGACAACACCTAGAAGCTCCGCACATAAGATACGTCAATCTGGAAGCACGGGCAAATCTGAATCGGTAACGGGTAACCCATCAATCGACAACCCGGATAGCATCCTGATATCCTCTAATGAGATGGTCATCTCACCAACAGGGAGGTGGAATGTATGGGTTTCTGGATGCCATCTCTCAATCAAAGCCTCAAATAAAGCCCAGTCATACTGCATTATCCCGATCAAATGAACTCCCAAAAACACAGCCACTGCTAATCTCTGCTGAATAACGGGAGCTATAACATATCTCATGGTCGCACCACGGCAAAATGATAAACTCGAAACGTCATGATTTGCCCAAATATATCGAGCTCGATGGGAGTGATGTAAAGTCAACACAGAAGGATCAAAAGACCAAGGATCAACAAAAGTATCCATCTCTTAATCAAAACAACACAAACACAAGTATTATTTTGACAAATCAAATACTCTATGAAGTGTTATTTTCACAAGTTTTATGTCCAAAAATCAACACAAACACAAATATAACTTTCACAAATCAATACTCTAAGAAATACTCACAACACAAAATATCTCCAAAATTTGATTAAAAATAAACCATACTATATGAAATACTCACAAATCAATCAAATACAATCAAAACCATAACATTTGTTCAAATAAATACTAATTCAATGGAATGAATGGAAAAACTTAGAAAAAAACACAAAAAATTCGTTCAAATTAAATCTAAAATGACCAAATTCAAACTCAAACCTAAATCTTAAATTAACAAGCAAAACTCATTATAACCTTCAAAAAATGAAAATATGGGTAAGAGAGTGAAAACTTACTTAACAATCTTGAATTTGGCAAAATGATCTTGAAAAATCGTATTCCTTTGCTCTCTTCTTCTTCTTCCTTTGTTTTTTTTTTCTTTCTTCTGTAATCTGCAAACTGGCTGGATGGATGGGGAATGAAAACTCGCTTAAACTCGCCAAATCAATTGTCGAGTTTGAATCTCGCTTAAACTCGCCAATTGATTTGGCGAGTTTAATTACAACGTCATTTTCTTAAATGCAGAATAAAAAAGAAAAATTTTAAAAAATAAAAAAGAACTCGCCATTCCATTTAACGAGTTTGAACGGATAAAGGTCAAAGTCGCTAAATGGTTTAGCGAGTTTTTTAAAAAAAATGGACATTTTGTCAAATAGTTTGGAAGGGTTGTTATTTTGGAAATATATTTTTAAAAAGGAATATTTTGAGAAAAAAATCCCAATTGTTCCTCAAGAATATAGTATTTTTCAAAAAAGTTTTTTTTTATTCAAAAAGTAAATAAACACCAAACAAAAAATGCAAAGTCAGAAAAATATCTAAATGGGTCATGGTTTGAAGATTGTTTGTGATTCTATTGCTCTGCTATTGTTACATTTCCCTATTACTTAACAATAACAACAGTTAATTTAGGACATAGAGGGTTCCTCTACCATTATTGACCCCTACCTTCAATGACCTTAAAGATCCATATTAAATTTTTTATTTCATCAGATCTCTATAGAAAAAGTAATAATAAAGTAAAATATATCATAAAGTTATAACAAATCTCAGGCTATTTGAAATGATTCATAAATACATATACAAAAAAAAAAAAAAAAAAAAAAAAAAAACAGATCTGATATATAATCACAATGTAAGTTAAGTATTTATTGTTAGAACATGGATTAATTAATATGTGTTATTTAATTTTATGTGTTATAATCATTTAATAAAGTTAAAGTATAGATTAAATATGTAGAATTTCATTAGGTGTAAGTACCATTAAATGGTGGGAATAATGGTAACTTCACACCATCATCTTTATGAAAGGGTGTAGTCCCTATAAAATTTTGAACATAGCCACCATCATTGGATGCGTTGTGAGTTTGTTCAAATGCATAACCACGCATTTAAAAATGTGTTGTGAGTATGCGGATCTACTTGCTTTGGTTGAATATTGATTCACCATTAAGTTAAGAATTGATAGTTAAAATCTGAAAAATTTGACGTTCAGGGTCTGTTCGGCCGAGCACACCCCTTGACTCGGCCGAACACCCCATTTGTAACAACACAAAATTGAAAAGGCGGCATCCAACGGTCATGATGCTCGGCCGAGCACCCCTAAGGACTCGGCCGAGCACCCTAAGGACTTGGTCGAGTGCAAGGGAGCCGAAAGGGGTGTTCTCTGGAATTTTTTGCTCGGCCGAGCACTTTCCTTGACTCGACCGAGCACGACTTATTTTGGTCAGATTTTCAAATTTTTCAATATTTTGCTATTTTGGTCAATTTTCATTCATTATTTGAGTAAAGTATACATTAATTTGTGCCCTAAAGTATGATTAATTATATGCTTAAACAAATTTATTCATTGTTTAAATAATATTGTTGCCAAAGTAATTTACGTTATTTAAATGCAAATTTGTTAAAGTGATGAATGTTCTTATTGATATGTGGTAACATGAATTTCCCAAATGAAGTCTTGTTAGTGACTAAATATTTGCATTCATGGGGTAATAATAGAATTAAATATTAGGTTATTTTAAATACTTTGAACCATCCCAAAGGAAGACGGTTATTTAAAATGAGTTGTTTATATTCTTTATTGCCGGGTAATAAGTACCTTTAAACGTTAGGACATTTTAGATACTTGAACCAGCCCAAAGAAAGACAAGTATTTGAAATATATTGTTTAAAGTTATTTGTTTACCTTAAGATAATCATTTATGAGTCAATTCATAGTCCAAAGATTAGTTTTGATGTCATGTTATTTATCTTTTTGATGGAATTCATTGATATAGTTAATTACTTTATTCATTATGTAGTTTCTAATACATGTTTTGTATTCATTGTTTGTTCTTTACCGACATATTTGATTAATGCTTCTTCTATAACTACTGCCATGAACAATGTTCCGATGCTTATCGGGACTAATTTAAAATTTGGAAAAATAAGATAACAATGGTCTTAGGCTGTATCGACCTTGATCTCGCATTAAGGGAACCAAGTCCCGCCCCTCTTACCGACAAAAGCACTGTGGAAGACCGCTTAAGTCAAGAGAGGTGAAACCGTTCTAATCGCGTGAGCCTAAGTATCATGAGAAATGCAGTCCCGGAGACATTTCTGAACAGTATCTTCGAGGATGTTGGTGCTAAAGATTTTCTGGATACACTAGAGGAACGCTTTGCAAAAAGCGAGAATCAGAAACAAGTGCTATCTTAAGGAAGCTTGTTTCCATGAGGTATAAGGGTAATGAAAACTTAAGGGAGTACATAATGAAAATGTTTCACCTATCAACAAAATTAAAGGCACTCAGGTTGGACTTATCGGAAGACTTACTTGTGCATTTGGCTTTAATTTCTCTCCCTCCGCAATTTGGTCATTTTGAAACGACCTATAATTGTCAAAAGGACAAGTGGAATGTTAATGAATTAATTTCACATGTGACGGAGAAGGAAGATAGATTGAAACATGCAAAACCCGAAAGTGCTCATTTAGCATCTACCTCTTCTCGTGGAACAAAGAGAAAAGGGAAGGAGATTGCGGTTGCAACTAAGAAGCCTAAGGGATCATTCAATGATCATAAAGTGAAGAAATGCTTCTTTTGCAAGGACCTTACTCACATGAAGAACGACTGCCCTAAGTATCGCAATTGGCGAATTAAGAAAGGTATGTCATTTGGCCTTGTTTGTACTGAGGCAAATTTAGTTTCAATTCCTTCGTATACATGGTGGTTGGATTCTGGTGCAACAACTCACATAAGTTCATGTATGCAGGGTTGCCTGAATTACCGAACACCCAATGAAGATGAAAGATATATATATATGGGAGTTGGAAAGCCGGTAGAAGTTATGATCATAGGGACATTTAGATTATCTTTAAGCACTGGATATTTTTTAGTTTTGAATAATACATTTATTATACCGTCTTTTAGACGGAATTTGATCACAATCACTACTTTAGATAGGGAAGGATATTCATGTTTCTTTGGTAATAATAAATGTGATTTATATTTCAATTCAAAGCTTTTTTGTACTAGTACTTTATCTTATGTTGATAATCTTTATTTGCTTGACACGGTCAATTCAATAAATGAGTCCCATAATAATGAATAACTCTGTAGGCACAAAACAAAAGTTTTCAAGTAAAAAATCTTATACCTTATGGCATAGGCGTTTGGGTCATATCTCTAAAAGGAGAATTGACAAGCTTGTGTCTGAGGAAATATTACACAAACTTGATACTCCGAAAAATAACTTTTGTATTGAATGTCTTAAAGGGAAATTTACAAACACTAAAGGCACATAATCCTTGAGAGCCTCAAACGTCTTAGAACTTATTCATACGAATATATGTGGACCGTTCACTACCCATTCATGGAACGGTCAAACATATTTCATCACGTTCATAGACGATTTCTCTCGTTATGGATACATTTATTTACTTCATGAAAAATCTCAATCATTGGAAGTGTTCAAGTCTTTCAAAGCTGAAGTTGAAAATCAACTTGAAAAGACTATTAAGAACGTTAGATCCGATCGTGGTGGTGAATACTACGGTAGGAATGACGGGTCAGGTGAACAACGTCCAGGTCCTTTTGCACACTATTTAGAAGAGTGTGGGATTGTCCCTCACTACACCATGCCGGAAAAACCCAATATGAATGGTGTAGTCGAGAGACGTAATAGACCCTTAAGGATATGGTGAGAAGTATGATTTCTTGTACTTCTTTACCTCACTCATTATGGGGCGACGCATTAAAAACCGCAGCTTATATTCTCAATAGAGCACCTTCAAAGGCTATCGACAAAACCCCTTATGAGTTATGGACGAATAAAAAATCGTCCTTAAATCATCTTCATGTATGGGGGTGTCCAACAGAAGCTAGGCCTTATAGGCCTAATTAGGACAAACTGGACCCTAAAACTGTTAGTAGTTATTTTGTAGGGTATGTTGAGAGATCTAGGGGATATAAATTCTATGATCCAAAAACTAGAACATTTTTTGAGACGAAAAATGCTAGGTTTTTTGAGAATGTTGATTTTAGAAGGGAAAATTTAAATAATGATTTTGAATTTAAAGAGTTAGAAAATGTTGATGAGGAAATTCAACAACCTCAAAATCAAGTTGAACTGATGCCCTTAAGAAGATCTAATAGAGCAAGAAGGAGTGCCATTTCGAATTATTATGATGTGTATCTTGCCGAGAATGAGGAACCGTTAGGTTTAGTGGGAGATGAACCAATCACCTTCCATGAAGCCATTAGTGGTCCAAATTCTCATAAGTGGATTAATGCCATAAATGAAGAGTTAAAATTCATGAAAAACAATGACGTTTGGGATCTTGTCCCATTATCTAAGAATGTGAAACCCATTGGGTGTAAATGGGTTTTTAAGACCAAAGGGAATCACGAGATAATGTGGAAAGACATAAAGCTCATTTTGTCGCTAAAGGATTTACTCAAAAAGAAGGCATTGATTACAAAAAAATATTTTCACTGGTATTCTCTAAAAATGCTTTTAGGATCATTATGGCATTAGTAGCACATTTTGATCTTAAGCTTCATCAAATGGATGTAAAGACATCTTTTCTCAATGGCGACATTGAGAAAACTATCTATATGAAGAAACCAGAAATGGTGACTGATTCAAAACAAACTAGTCAACTAATTTGTAAACTTAAGAAATCCATTTATGGGCTTAAGCAAGCATCTCGTCAATGGTACTTAAAATTTAACCAAGTTATTCTTTCATTTGGCTTTGAAACGAATCTTGGTGAAGATTGTGTGTACCATAAGTTCAGTGGGAGTAGGTTTATAATTTTGGTCTTATATGTGGATGATATTTTACTTGCTAGTAATGATAAGGACTTTCTTAAGAAAACTAAGAAATTTCTCTCAAACACATTTGAGATGAAAGATCTTGGTGAAGCTTCTTTTGTATTAGGAATTCAAATACATTGTGATCGTTCACGAGGTATTTTAGGATTATCACAAAAGAGCTATATAGAGAAGATGTTACAAATGTTTAGCATAGAAAATTGTAAGCCACATGACACCCCTGTCTCTAAGGGAGATAAATTCAGTATAAAACAAAGTCCTAAAAATAATATTGAATCAAAGTATATGGAAGAAATCCCATATGCATCGGCAGTAGGAAGCTTAATGTATGCACAGGTCTGTACTCGTCCAGATCTTGCATTTATTGTTGACATGCTTGGTCGATACCAAAGCAATCCGGGAAAAGAATATTGGGTTGCAGCCAAAAGGGTGATGAGATACTTACAAAACACAAAGGACTACATGCTTACATATACAAAGTCGGATCATCTTGAGATCATTGGTTATTCCGATTCCGACTTTGTTGGGTGCCAAGATAGTCGAAAGTCGACATTCGATTACGTTTTCACATTAGCTAGTGGAGCGGTATCTTGGAGAAGTGCCAAGCAAACATTAGTAACTTCCTCCACCATGGAAGCCGAATTTGTTGTTTGCTACGAGGCATCCAATCAAGCTATATGGCTGCGTAAATTTATTGAAGGACTGCGAATTGTTAAAGGTGTTGAAAGACTGCTTAAGTTATATTGTGACAATCGGGCCGCAGTGTTGTACTCCAACAACAACAAGAGTTCATCAAAGTCTAAACATATACTCCCTTCGTCCCCAACCTAAGTGCACACTTTGACTTTTCACGTAAATTAAGGAGAGAGTATTATATTGAAAATGTTGTGAGTGTGAAAGTAAAATAGGAGAGAGAATGAGTGGAGGGAATAGTAAATTATAATGGTGTTGTGAGTATTAAAATAAAGTAGGAGAGAGAATGAGTGGAGGGAATAGTAAAGATTCCTTTCCATTTTATGAAATGTGCACGTAGGTTTGGGACGCCCAAAATGGAAAGTGTGCACTTAGGTTGGGGACGGAGGGAGTAGATATTAAGTTTCTTGTTGTAAGAGAAAGATTACAAAATAAACAAATAGATATACAACTTATAGGAACAAAATCCATGTTAGCGGATCCATTTACTAAGGCATTGTCTCCTTTAGTTTTTCACGAGCATGTTGCTCATATGGGTGTAATGACTTTTGATAATGCTTAAATCAGTGGGAGTTTGTGTTGTTTTTCATTTGTATTTGTTTTGCATATTGATCTCATTTGGTTAAGAAGGACTAGTTGGAGAATATATATACATTTTATATATTCATTAAATATTCCATGCTACATATCTATACTTAATCTATGTCATTTAGTTGGATATATATATGTGATTAATGTGGGTTTAGTTGCGAATCAATTACAACGACTGCCCATTTAGTCCCTATACTTATAAGACTAATGGACGGAATTGTGTTGGATGACAATAAAAGTGCACATAAGGGTTGTCATTCATATTATAAATGATTAAAGGAGTTTATTGAGTCAAAGACACATATTCATGTAATCCAAGTGGGAGATTGTTAGAACATGGATTAATTAATATGTGTTATTTAATTCTATGTGTTATAATCATTTAATAAAGTTAAAGTATAGATTAAATATGTAGAATTCCATTAGATGTAAGTACCATTAAATGATGGACATAATGGTAACTTCACACCACCATCTTTATGAAAGGGTGTAGTCCCTAAATGAAGTGCCCATTCTCTTATTATATAAAGGCTATTCATCAGCCATTAGATACACTTACTACATTCATAAAATTCAGTCATAAACTTCTCTTCATTGATTAAGAAGATTAAGTGTGGGCACTATCATTTAGAAGAACTTTATTCCCTACCTTTCTTTCTTCTCTCGTTAAGAAAACCAAGATGGATTCAACAGGTACGCTTTCGCCTTCATCTTCTTTCTCAAACTTCTTCCGAACATGAGTGTTTTACTTTAATGGAATAGAAATGTTCCAACATTTATACCCAAAATCAACCATACAAAATCAGATTTGAGGTTAGATTGAACGATCATTTGATAATAAAAAAAAATTAAAACACATAAACAAAATTTGTAATAGATTTGTAGATTTTGAAATGATACATACATGGATAGACATATACAAGAACAAAATATCAATTTAATGAGCATTTTTTGTAATAAAAATGGAACAAAATACAATAGTTGTTGTGAACAGTATAAACCGAGATACGAACATGGGCCTGTCTGGGCAAGGTCCAAGTGGATTGGGCCCTAAAAATAATCCATCAAGTCTCAGCTACGAGGGAAGACCTGGGCTTCCTTGTACTCTATATCTCGGCATTACCTCGGCCGAACAAGGCCTAAACAGACGAAATGACCAAGGCCCAACTCATGGGCCGATGAGACTTCCCTCCGAGGCCGAGATACCCTCCCTTGGCGACAAGGAGGCTTCCTCGACTGTCTCATCATAGCTCTTCGGCTATCTCATTCCATCCCCGGCTCCTCTTACGTCGGCCAGGCTATCGTAGGACGAGGAGAGGACCATCTCGTCTTACCGACAGAATTACAATTATGTAGTCCTAATCAAATAAGGATACTAAGCAGTTATAATCTTATCAGGATTGTAACCACCTCCTGTACCAATTCAGGTCCAACAAGGGCTCTTCAACAAGTATAATCCTCCTAGGATTTTACCTTATCTCTTTACAGTCCAATTTCAACATGAATTCTACATATTTATTCCTATAAATACAAGCCATATATCAGATTATTCGGTACGTTATCTTTTTTACTCTAAACTCTGTCAAATTGATTTCTCTCTCTCTACACGTATACTTACTCTCACGTCGGAGGGCCTTCGCCGGAGAAGCCCCGATTTAGTTTACGTTTCTTGTTTCTATTTCAGGCTATTAAATCACCGGAGTACAACCGACCGCTGGATTTGGGCTGATTCGTTCTATTTTGCAGCATCAGTTTGGTTCCATTGCCGGGAATCGATTCAAAGACCCATTGAATAGCTTGAAGTTCCGATCGCCTAAGCCTATTTTCCGCCAAGTAATTCTGATTTTGGCCGGAAAATCATTGTCCATTTTGGTTCAGTTCTGTTTTCGGCCGGATTCTGCAAGTTCGCCTGAGAAATTCGTTAAATTGTCCGCCTGGAAAACCTTTTTGGCCGGAAAGCTGTTATTTTAGCCGAAAAAATTTGTTCCGATTAAAACCATAATTTGCTAGAAAATTGTTCTTTTGGTAATTGGGGCCGTTTGCAATTCTGATTCCAATGGATACTGCAAATACAGTAAGCGTTACTGCCGAAGAACAACAAGCTCCCGTTGACAACATCCCTCCCACCAATGGAGTGCTTCCTCCGCCTCCTCCTCAGGTCGACGGGCCACCTCCCCTCGGCATGACTCTCCGACCTCGGACTCAGCCAGCTGCCAAGGGAGCGGTTACCAACCCTGCTCGTCGTCATCCAAAGGGAAAGCGAACGACGAGCAGGCAGACAACGAGGAATGCTAAAAATGGACGAGCTGAGAACACCCAGACCATTGATCGTCGTTCCCTCTTACATCAACAAATGGAGACTCTGCAACGAATATATGAAACTCAAAACGCTCTGTTGCAGTTGGATCCCGAAAACTCAATGGCCGAGTTCATCAGGCCGTTAGGGACAGGAGTTCATCAGGCCGTTAGGGACAGGAAATTCTCGTGGAAGGGAAACTCAGGGTGAGAGACGAGGAAGTCAGAGGAGCCCTCCTCGTGACCAAGATCCCCCTCCCCGTGAGCCTGTTGTACCACCTAAGCAGAACCTCCGAGATTCTCCTCGTCCTCGGTCTAACAATCACGATAAGGAGAGAAATGTGGTAGATCTAAGAAGCCACTTAAATTCAAAAGACCAAGATGTTAACTCAATTGACTTGCGAGCAAGGCTCAGTCAGGCTAGACGTTTCACCCCTCCTCGTCGTAACAATTCTCCTCGGCGTATCAATTATCCTCGGCATAATCCCTTTGTCCCAAAAATTATGTAAGGCCGAGGAGTCCCCATCCGTATAGAATGATCCTCGGCCACCAAGAAATGGAACCGAGGAAAGACAAAACACTCTCTAGACGAGGAGATTATCACCGAGATGACGAGGAACTCAGCAGGGTGAACGGTCACCCAAGAGAAAGGTCCCATCGTAGTTCCCACCGAAGTTCCCATCCAAGCACTCATTCTAACACCCAAAATGGGATTGATGCCGAGCTATCACTCTTGAGGAAGAGAATTGACGATATGGAGATGGGAAAGAGAGAAGAGGAGGACGATGATACTAGTGCAACGCGTCCCTTCTCCCAGAGAATAAATGATGTACTACCTAACCCTACCTTCAAGGTCCCAAGTTTTGAAAAGTATGGTGGAACCACAGATGCACGTGACCATGTGCAAACTTTCAAATCTACTATGGCCCTCGTCACCAAAGCAGATGACGTCCTCTGTAAAGCCTTTGCAAGTACCTTCACCGGAACAGTGTTGACCTGGTTCCGTGAGCTCAAAAAGGGAAGCATAGATAGTTGGAGGGGCATGAGGAGGATGTTCCAAGATCACTTTGCCACGGTAGGGATAAGGAAGAATAGGTTGACTAACCTTGCAAACATCGAGCAAGGAAAGAATCAGACCACATTAAGCTATTACAACAGATTCCGAGCCATGGCGGATCAAGTAGAAGAAAGCCTCACAGATAGGGAGGTGATCGTATATTTTAAATCTGGGTTGAGATCTGGACAGCTTATCTATGAACTCTCAGCCAGAGAGACTAAAACTAAGTCCAACCTGTTCAATGTGGCTTATGCCATCACCATGGCAGAAGAAAAGAGCAAAAAGAGGTCTGATAAGACAAATCCGGAAGCAGCTGGCACTCGCCATGCTTCCAATGGAAATGAAAATGGATTTAATGGGAAGAATAGAACAAGGGGTTCTGAAAAAAGCTGAAAATTTTACCCTTCTTACCAAGCCTATCACTGAAATCATGCAATTGGTGAATCTTCCACCTCCTCGCCCACTGAATGATAAACCAAAGTTCCATCGTGACCCTTCCAAATTCTGTGATTTCCATAAGGACCATGGTCACACCACCGAAAGGTGCGTTGCCCTCAAACGAATGATCCAAAGATGGGTTGACGAAGGAAAACTCGACCGCTATGTCATGAAGAAAGATGGCAAGCGGAAACGAAAGGAGGACGAGAGTGAAGATGATGACAAGAGCGAGGACATGGAGCAGAGGCCTCTTAGGGCCAAATTACACGTGATTCGGGAAGAGGTAGTCTCTAACAGAAAGCTCAGAGATCAAATTCATGAGCTGAGCAAGGTATACCATGTTCCTGCTTGGGGTCATAAGGCAGAATAGGTCATTAGTTTCTCTCCCAATGAATTGGCCGAAAGCCGAACAGCCCGTGAGCAGCCCTTGGTGATAAAGGGTCGAATTGACAACTGTGAATCCGAGAGACTTCTCATCGACACGGGGGCCTCTCATGATATTTTATACTACTCCGCCTTCTAGATGATGGGTTTGAAAGATACCATCCTAGAACCTTATCATGGAAGGCTAGAAGGTTTCACCAACCATAAAGTAGGTGCCAAGGGAACTGTTGATCTACAACTGGAAGTTGGTGAACATCCCTTCCGTTCCGTGGCTACAATCACTTTCGTAGTCATGGATCTCACTAGCGACTATCACGCAATCCTAGCCATTCCAAGTCAAGCAAAACTTGGGTTGGTCGCCTCCCTTCCTCATCAACGAGTTAAATTTCCTACTCGTGCTGGAATTGGATGTGTCAGGGCGACCCCCAAGGACTTCTTGGAGCATGTCATGAAAAGCCGGAAAACATCTCAAAGGATGGAGATAGATACCCCTGAGGACAACATAAAAATCTCTAAGTCTCTGAAAACTACCCACACCAGCTCTAGAATGAGCTTTATCATCGAAGTACCAGAAGAGGAACCCGTGGTCCTAGAAATTGCAGATGACCATGACATAGTTCCGTCCGTCCCGGAGATAGATCCTGTTCTCGTCAGTGGCCAGAACTCGGGGGCCAACCCTGACTTGAGGATATTTGATTTGCCCAACGTAGACGAACTGATGGAGGAAGAGGGCCTCAATGTAAATGACAATGAGGGTAGAAGACTTAGAGAAATCATCATTGAATCCTTGGAATTTCAAGACGGTCCAGAAATGGAGCCCGTGAATAAATTGGAGGAGGTAGTCATTAACCCTGACTACCCTGAGCAAAAAATCAAACTCAGGGGCCAGCTATCCCCGGAAGAAAAGGAAAAAATCATCTCCCTCCTGAAAAACAGTCTAGATGTCTTTGCTTGGAGAGTTGAAGATATGAGGGGGATTAATGAAGAAGTGGCCCTCCACCGCCTGGATGTTGATCAGTCTACTAAAACTATCGCATAGACAAGGAGGATCTTTGCAAAAGACAAGGAAGCTATCAAGGAAGAGGTGAAAAAGTTACTTAGCGCCGGAATAATACGAAAAGTGAAATACCCCGTTTGGTTGGCCAACGTAGTGATGGTAAAAAAGCAAAATGGGAAGTGGCGAATGTGCATAGATTTCACTGATCTTAACAAAGCCTGCCCTAAGGACAGTTATCCTCTCCCCAGAATTGATAAGTTGGTTTACTCCATAGCTGGACACCGAACTCTCAGTTTCTTACATGCCTATTCATACTATCATCAAATAAAAATGGCGGAAGGAGACATCGATAAGACGGCCTTCCAAACATCGGGGGGAAATTATTGTTATGTCATGATGCCCTTTGGGCTTAAGAATGCGGGTGCTACATACCAGCGCATGGTAAATGAAGTGTTTGGAGAACAAATAGGCTGTAACATGGAGGCCTACATTGAAGACATTGTCATAAAGACCAAGGAGGACAGTCACGCCCCTGACCTGGAAGAAACCATTAACAACCTACGAGCCAACAACATGAAGCTAAACCAAAGTAAATGTGTGTTTGGGGTGACAGCTGGAAAGTTCCTAGGCTTCATAATATCTCAAAGGGGAATCGAGGCGAACCCTGAAAAAATCAAGGCCCTGATTGACATGAAAGAACCTACCTACATTAAGGAGGTTCAGAGATTGAATGGAAGAATAGCGGCACTTGGAAGATTCATTGCCAAATCCGCCGAAAAATCACTGCCTTTTTTCAAGGTCTTGAAGGGGGCTAAGAGCTTCTCCTGGACTCCTGAATGTTTCGAGGCATTCCTCCAGTTGAAGGAGTACTTGGGATCCCCTCCCTTGTTAAGTAGTCTGATTACTGGCGAGATACTTTATGTCTTCCTAGCCGCCACAGATCATGCAGTTGCAGCTGTTCTAGTCCGAAACGATGAAGGTACTCAGAAACCAGTCTACTATGTCTCTAAGGCATTGTCATACGTAGAGAGTAGATACTTTAATGCGGAAAAGATAGCGTACGCGCTAGTTATTGCCTCGAGAAAACTACGTGCCTACTTTTCCGCTCATCCCATCACGGTGTATACAAATGAACCACTGAAGAAAATTCTACACAAGTTGGACAACTCTAGGCATCTCCTCAATTGGTCTATCGCTCTTACAGAGTTCGTTATCACTTACCAACCGAGGAAGACCCTCCTCGCACATCCTCTGGTTGACTTTATGGTCGAGACTGCCTTCATGGGTGAACACGTCCCCACCTCCCGTAAGCATAATGCACCAGAGGAGGAGATTGAACTCCCATCTAACTGTTGGGTCCTATACACTGATGGGTCAGCCACAAAGGAGAGAAGCGGAGCTGGAATCGTGTTAGCAAGTCCTGAAGGAGAGCACACCATCCAAGACATCATCATATTAAAGTTCCCTGCCTCCAACAACCAAGCTAAATATGAGGCTCTAATATTTGGTATCGAGTTGGATTCCTACTACGGAGCAAATAAAGTAGCGGCTTTCTGTGACTCCCAACTTGTTGTCAAACAAGTAGAGGGCGAGTATAACACCCAAAATCCCGTACTTACCAAGTATAGAGACCTGGTCCTGGATATGACGAAGAAGTTGGAATTTTTCGAGATCAGTCAGATAAGCAGGGAAGACAACCAAATTGCGGACGTTCTATCTAAACTAGCGACTATGGATGTGACTAAGTCTAAATCCAATCCATACATAGTTTTTGCTGAAGAACCCGCCTATGAGAGGCTACAAGTCATGCTCCTAGATGGAGAGGAGAGATGCTGGATCGATGATTACATAGACTACATTGAGAGGAGCCAACTCCAAGAAGATGAAATGCAAGCTAAACTTATCAAGAAGAGATCACCAAGGTTCGTTGTGATGAACGGAGTCCTTTATAGACAATCCTTTACTAAGCCCCTGCTGAGATGTGTCTATCCTAAGGAAATCGAGAATCTATTGGCTGAAGTACATGAAGGCGTTTGCGGCGGACACCTGGGGGCCAGAACCTTAGCTGACAAGATCATCCTGCTAGGTTACTATTGGCCAAACCCGAGGGAGGACGTACAAGCCTATGTTAGAAAATGTGACAAGTGCCAGAGATACTCCGACATTCCTAGACTCCCAGCAGTTGAGCAAACTCTTATAATACCTACATGGCCATTTGATATGTGGGGGATCGACATCATCGGACCCTTCCCTCCCGCCCGAGGCAATTGCAAGTATGTGATAGTAGCTGTCGACTACTTCTCAAAGTGGATTGAAGCGAAAGCATTGGCCAAAATAACGGAAGAAAACGCAATCAACTTCGTTCATGACCACATCTGGTGTCGCTTTGGGGTTCCACATACTATCATTTCAGACCATGGTCTCCAGTTCTCTACGGCATTCACAACGGAGTTGAACAGAATAAGAGTTCGTCATGCTAAATCATTTGTAAGCAGACTTCAAGCAATGGACAAGCAGAGGCGGCCAACAAGTTGGTACTTACATCTGAAATTACCCGGATCGCGCGCAGAAAACGCGGCGAGCGGTTCTTTCGATGGCCTTCACTTGAAAAAGAGAGTCGCCACGTCGTTTTGTATTGTGAGCCTAAACTTTTAAAAAGGCTTTGAAAACAAGGTCGTTTTGATTGGTAGCCAAAACTTGGAAAAGGCTTTGAAAAAGGGGACGTTTTGATTGGTAGCCAAAACATAGGAAAAGGCTTTTTTGAGCAGAGATTATTAGGTTCGGAGGTCACGTTACGTTTCGGGAAGAGTATGTTGAGATCACCCGAAACGCCTCGTATGACTAGTCTTTCTACCTTTCTCGAAAAGTGTGCATGTGTGTGTGTTCGTTTTGCATTTGAAAAGGAGCTTGATTGACAAGATTTAATCTTGGTTTGAATGACAAACGTTGATTTTGGTAAAAAGGGGGTTTGAACGACAAACGTCGATTTTGAGTCGGAAATGAGCGTTTGAATGACAAACGTCGATTTTGAGGGAGTTTGAAAAGGGAGTTTTTGGAAAGGAAGTTTGAGTGACAAACTTTGGTTTTGAATCGGACATTACGATGTTACCCATTTTAATGAAAACAATGGCAAGTAAGATGTGATCAACGAGTCATTTTGTGACTCGGACATTTGTAAGTAAATACTATCAACAAATCAAACGGTTTGGACTTGTAAATGACAATATTGAAAATGCGATATCAACAGATCAAACGATCCGGACTTGTAAAGATGCGATCGACGAGCCAAACGACTCGGCTTTGTAAAGTGCGTAAAGTAAGTGCGATATCAACGGATCAAACGATCCGAACTTGTAAAGATGCGATCGACGAGCCAAACGACTCGGATTTGTAAAGTGCATAAAGTAAATAGCAATATCAACGGATTAAACGATCCGGACTTGTAAATGACAATCACGAACCAAACGGTTCGGACGGTAAAAGTGTGAATCAACGGATCGAACGATCCGGACGGTAAATGACATAAAGTAAAAAGGGGTCTCGATCTCCGTTTTAACCCAAAATCACTTCTCTCAAAGGAGAAAAGATGATAAAGGGAGGATCATTTCGAGACCCGTAGACGGCGTTCCGTCTATATTTTGGAAACTTTGATCGGATCGAAAGTAGCGTATGACGCGTAAAACGAGACAAAGTAGGGTTTAGAGAGTTAGAGTGTTACCAATGGCTAGGTGTTGACTCTTTGGCTCGAAGGACGTATACAGGATACGATTTGGTGTTTGGAAGGTGTTTCGGAAGTGTTTGGCTCGGGTTTGGTTGAAAAGGAGTTCGAATGACGAACTCAAGTTTTGCGGGGGAAACCTTGATTTTGAATTGGGCAGAGTTTCCCCTTTATTTGGTGCTTAGAAGCCTAAGAATTTGGGCAGAGTTTCGACTTGGGTTGGTTTAGCCCGTGTTTCTTGAGGATTAGAATCCACCGACGAGTAGCATGAGGGCCCTCGAAGAGCAGAGAATTCCACCGACGAGTAGCACGAGGGCCCCCGATCTCAGCCTTCAGCTCCTCATCTCTGGCCTTCAGTAGTTCAGCCGCTGCAGCCATCTCGTCCTTTCCCCTTCCCAGACTGATCCTGAGCCCAGCTATCTGCTTATCCACGGCTTTGTTGTAGATGGTCTGATGGGCAACCATGGTAGCCCACTATACAACAAAGAAGCAACATTATTAGCAAAATATCAAGTACAAGATACGAGAAGGAGACGACGAGATAATTACCTCAGATATCATCAGGCCCTGCCTGGTGGTCATATTTTCATTCCTATGTTTAGCCTTTATCAAATTCTCAAGAAGCTCCCCATCCATGGCCCTGTGGATGACAGCTCGACCCAGCCTGACATGAGGACCCTCCCTGGCTAGCACGTTCAAGCCTCTGAGGGGTGTTGGTTGGGAGATGAGTTGCAGAACTAGTTGTTCGACCTATGAATAAGTCCTTATTGTGTGAAGGGGGATTGATTGAGATGAGGATGCAGCAGCAGCCTTCTTCAAGGGAGGTTCCCCCCCAATGGCACCAGAATGTGGCCTTTTTTGTCCAGAAGACCGGGTGACGAGGTCCGTCTCCTCGGCATAAAATCCGAGCAAGTGGACTCACTACCGTTGTAGTAATATGCACGAGCAGGGGTCGAACCACAGAGACTCGTTGGTTTTAACAAGTAAATTTAATTAATGCTTCAAGTAACAAAATGGGGTTTTTTTTTATTTTGATTTATTAACTGAAATATTAAAGCAAGAAATTAACTATTTAATTCAAGAAAATAAGAAAGCAATAAACTAGGATTTAATCAGATCAAAGGAATTCACGGATTGGATTTCATATTCATCTTCATTCTATGCTAGATTTATCATGATAAAATTAACAATCTTGTTCAAAGATTCGTTCACTTAATTTAAGGGTTGGGATGTTCGATGTGCGGATTGCAACCCTCTTATTTTTCTCCTATTGTAGATTCCGCTAGGTCAAAACAATAATCAAGAAATTCATTAAGAACAATGAGAACATATGAATCTAGATTCTCTTGTATTCCGCTAGGTCAACAATCAAATCCAATTGATGAAATAGTGGCCTAAATTATGAACAATCCACGCTAGTGCAACGATTCAAAACCTAACAATTAAAGGTTAAAATAGAATTAAAACCTAAAATTGAATTTAGATATCTCATCAAACATGAACAAGAAAGTTTTGGAAAATTATACTAGCATAGAAATCCGACGAACACTACATCCAATCCATGAAAAGAGAATTTAGCTACTCATATTTATGATGACAATCACAAAGTATGAATAACAATACATCAAACCTGGAAAAATAGTGAAAACCTTAAAAATCCGAAATCCTTCAATCCTTCAAAACCTAGGCAAGAAAATAAAAATCAAAAGTACCTAATAATAAAAACTAAAGGAAATATATATAGTCCCCTTTGACTCCTAAGGCAATCAGGAAAATAAAGAAACCAAATCCTTGAAAATCTGTGCCATCTGCTCTGCTGACGTCATGATACGCGCCTGGGCACGAGTCGTGCTAATTGGCACGAGTCGTGCCTTTCAGTCCAAGTCGTGAGAACGACTCGTGCCAGATGCCTCCACTCGTTCTGAGTAGCTGTCCTGGAAATAGTCATGGTTGCCACTCGTGAGAACGACTCGTGCTCCCATGCTCCACTCGTTCTGAGTAGCTACTTGAAATTGGCTTGACTCCAATCGTTCCCCAAGTCGTGCTCCACTCTTCTTCAGTCGTTCTCCACTCGTGCCAAATGCAGAATTGCCTTATTTTGACTCAGCTTTGACCTGGCCTTCGTCCCTTGACCATGTTTGACCCCGAGCTCGAACCTTGACCAAATTACTGCCCTTTTTCCACTGACAATGAACTTGCACGCTCCATGAGGTTTTACAACCAATTACACATAAAAAGCCAAAAATACCCTCCAAGTACATAGTTTTAGCACACAACCTCACATAACAAAATGTCACTCAAATACATCAAAACTAAACTAAATACATCAAAATTCATCGTAAATAATCCGGAAACATAGGTAAAATAATATGTATAAAATCCACTCATCAAATTCCCCCACACTTAGACCATTACTCGTCCCTGAGTAATATCCTAACTCCAATCTAAAATTGGTCTAAAACAGATGTGCGGGAGAAAATGATACCTAGCCTCCTCTAACCACCAATACTAATCGATCAACCATGATATCCCGGAGTGTACAAAACTCCGTCTCCATAAAACTCCCCAAAAGAAGATCAATGGCCCTAGCTTGATATCAACTCCATAATAACAATGATCCTCCAAACTAGGACCCTCACAATGATAGTGGGGGGAAACTAAAATGTCCTAAATTTTCCCCCACACTTGCTCACACTACATAACGTACTCCCTCGATAAAAAGTTAATGTTAAGAAAAAGGGATGCTCAACAAAAACTTACCTCGTGCTTTTCTCCAACCCCCCTTATTACTCCAAGGTGCACGAGGATTTCTATCCTAACGCCTCTATTCACGAACCTCCATCTCCAAAAAAATTTTCCTACCCGAACTCCTAGCTCCCCCTTATGTCTCCACGCCGGTGAACAAGGATATTTTCACTCAAATTCTCACCTTTTGCCTAAGTGCCCTTTCGGGTTTTAACTTAGCCACTCTATTTTTTTTTAATTTTTTATTATTATTATTTTTTTCTTCTTTTTTTTTTTTTTTATTTATTTATTTATTTTTTTTTTTTTTAAGCATATACATATAATACACGGCACCGCCCTTCCCCCACACTTAAACTCAACATTGTCCTCAATGTGTGCACACAAAATAAAAGTAGGACAGTTTAAATGTAAAAAGGGAAGGGTATAAGAAAGGATACCATCAATATCTCGGGCCGAAGCCCCCATCTGGAAACTGGGCCTCGCGGGCCGCCTGCCGCTGCCTCCTCCTCTCAGCTCTCCGTATCATCTCCTGAAAATACTCGTCCGGGACCGGCTCAAACTGTCTGGGCTCAGGCTGCTGTATCCAAAGCTGCTGCTGCTGGACCATTCTATGCGTGGTGTCTACCCTATCCTCCAAGGCCTCCAATCTATCGTCCTGAGCGTCCCACCGCCTGTCCACATAGTCAAACCGGGTGCGCCACATCAGATTCTGCGCCTCCCGAGCCTCGCACTCCTCTCTGTATCTCCTCTCTCTCTCCTCCGCATCTCTCTGGTATTGAGCATCCAAGTATGCTCTCATATCACCCCAATAATTAAAAGCTCCTCCCATACTGCATCGATCTTGCCCATGTCCCGCAAAACCTCCACTCGACCCAAAGCATGGAACCGCCACCCATCCGGTGGTCATCACCACCCCGTCGCCGCTTAGCCGCCGTTCTTGCTCTTCATCACTCAGCCTCTCTCCCATATCTCTCCTTACATCTCTCAAGGTCATGTCTGCCACAAATGGCATTCTCCAATCTCTAGCATGTGGGCCAGCAGGAAAGACCACTCCCGGAGCACACCTGAAACTCCTCTCTCCACCATAAGTAAAGGTCAATGCCTCATTCTGCCCGGAAATCCTCTCAAAAGAGTCATATCGGTATAAGAAGAACCGATCATAGAATAAAGGCCCGGTTGCCTTCCCCACTGATTTAGGATGATTACGCACAAAGTTTTCTACTAACAAAGTTACCATACCTCCAACCGGGATGTTCCCGTTTCCATTTACACCCAACGCCTCACACCTCCTGAAAAACAAATCAATCCAATCCGGAATCACAGTATTAGATGGTAAATCACACCTACGGTCGCGAACTGGAGGGCGTTCATCTGCGCCGGCTCTCCATTAGCGTAGAAGGTCATAGATAAACCCCTATAAAGGAGTTTCCACGCGGGATGGGAGAGCGATTTCATGACCACATACGGTTTCTGCATATATTTCCCTGTCAACTCGAAGAAAAATGTCTCAACACTCCTATCTCTCTCTGACCACTCTCCTTGGGGCTCACCCACACCCAAATAATCCCTAGCAGCAGCATAAGACATAATCCTCGTAATATCATTAGTGTTGAAACGCACACTCCATATCCCATTCTCCTCTCGTCTCTCTATAGTAGCCAAAAATTCAAGCGTCACTCGCTTGTACACCCCTGCACTTTTTCCCAAGAAACCCCCCAATCCGATGTTGTTCATTAACCCCGAAACCAAACTATGCAATCCCAATTTTCTCAATGTATCCTCGCACAAGAATCTAGTTGCTTGGATATCTCTACCATTCGCAAGGTTCCTCCATTTATTCTTTTGGGAATCAGTTAATTTAGTTAAACCCATAAAGTCATCGGGTGTTTGGGTGGGTTCCTCAATCACAATATTCCGCCTTTTCCTAGGTTGAGTTTCAACAGCCTTAGCTTTATCCTTTGTTCTTCCCATTATCAATCAATAACAATCAACAACACAAATAATCCAAGCAGTAATAATATTCCCCACAGTCCAATCCTTACTCCAATACCACCAATCAACACCCAATGCAACTGAAAATTCGAAAGATGAATCAAAAGATTGTACCTTTAAACAATGGAGTTCACCGGAAAAACTGCCGGAAAGTTCGCCGGATTCTGAGAAGAAGGTCGGAAAAGAGGGAGAACACCAATGTAACACCAACCCCAAAGAGATTTGCTCCAATTCGCACACCACAACAAGAAATTAACAAACCCACACCACCTTCAAAGCTTCACTTTTTCTTCACCAAATCAACAACAATGGAGGACTTTTGGGGCTTAGATTTCGGTTTAGGGGGGGTTAAAAGGGATGGAGAAGAGGATTTAGTGGGTTAGGGGTAGGGATTTTAGGGCTTTATGGAAGATTTTTAGGGAGAGTAAGAAGAAATTTTGAATTAGGGTAGAGAGAGAAAGAGGGGCGGCTGTGGTATTTGAAAGCTAGGGCACGACTGAACTGAATTTTGGAAACTGACGATTTTAATTCCAATTTGGCACGAGTCGTGCTATTTGGCACGAGTCGTGCTATTTGGCACGAGTCGTGCCCTTTGATCCCATTCGTGCCAACGACTCGTTCCTGTACCCCCAAGTCGTTCTGAGCAATAGAGGCTGCCACTCTCACTCGTTCTCCATTCGTGCTCAGGAGCACGAGTCGTGCTCTGCCTGGGCCAATTTTTTTTTTTATTTATTTTATTTATTTTTTTTTAATTTTTCACTTTTTTTTTTTTTTTTTTTTTTTTAAAGGCCCGTGATTTTTAGCTCCTCCACGCACGTTTCCCCGCACAACACAAACAAAAGAAATACCTTTCAAGAAGACCAGTTTAATGAAAAAGAGAAATTTACAAATACACATACAAATCCGGGTTGTCTCCCGGTGAGCCGCCCTTTTTTTAATGTCTTTGGCTAGACCATTTGCATGTCGCATTTGACACACATTTTGACCGCACTTGCGTTGCCTACGTCCCCATTAATGTGGGCGGACTACCCACAAGAATAGGCTCAGGTCACCGTAGTTCGACACGTTTACGAAATAAAAGACAAATAAAAGCGGAAGACTCTTTTTTTTTTCTTTTTTTTTTTTTTTATAAAGATCACCATCACCACCCCCACACTTAAATCATGCTAAGTACTCATGGCATAGACCAAGAAAGACACAAGACAATCCAAATGCAACGATGAAGAGACTAAAACGAAAATACAGAAAACAAGAATGTTACCTCCATTGGGTTGCCTCCCACCGCCGCTTTGGTTACGCCGTTAAGCTCGACATTATGCTTCAATGGAACTAGGTGTCCTCCTCCACGTCCACCAACTCGACCACATCGATATCCTCCAAAATGGACACTCCTTCATAATATGGTTTTACTCGGTGGCCATTCACTTTAAACACTGTGCCATCTTTTAAATCTTTGAGCTCAACTGCTCCGTGCGAATACACATGCACTACTTCATATGGACCTGACCATCTAGAACTCAACTTTCCCGGAAAGAGCTTCAAACGAGAGTTAAAGAGGAGGACTTTCATACCCGGCCTTATGAACTTGGGCTTCAAATTTTTGTCATGATATCGTTTAGTCCTCTCTTTATACAATTTTGCACTCTCATAACTGTCTTGTCGCAGTTCTTCCAGCTCATCCAAATCAAGTAATCTCTTCTCTCCTGCTAGAGCCAAATCCAAGTTGAGCTCTTTGGTGGCCCAATAAGCTTTGTGTTCCAATTCAACCGAAAGATGGCACTCTTTTCCGTAAACAATACGATACGGACTCATGCCAATAGGGGTCTTATATGCTGTCCGATATGCCCACAATGCGTCACACAATTTCCGAGACCAATCCTTGCGATTCGGCCGCACTGTTTTCTCAAGCACCCCTTTGATTTGGCGGTTGCTCACCTCTACTTGGCCCGAAGTTTGAGGATGATAGGCCGTAGCTAATTTGTGAACTACCCCATACTTTTTCAACAACTGATTGAACATCCGGTTCGTGAAATGCATCCCTTGATCACTAATGATTGCTCGTGGCATGCCATACCTGCTGAAAATATTCTCACAAACAAACTTGCAAACAACATTAGCGTCATTTGTGCGGGCGGGAATTGCCTCCACCCACTTTGAAACATAATCAACTGCTACAAGTATATATAGAAAACCATGGGACGGGGGGAATGGGCCCATAAAATCAATGCCCCAAACATCAAAAATATCAACTATCAAATTATGTTGTAAAGGCATCTCATCTCTCTTTCCTATGTTCCCTGACCGTTGACATCTATCACACCTAATGCAAAACGCTTGAGCATCTTTGAACAAAGTGGGCCAATACAGACCCGATTGAAGCACTTTCCTAGCGGTCTTTTGGCTACTAAAATGACCCCCACATTGGAGTTCATGACAAAATCTCAACACACTACTTTGTTCATGGTCCGGAACACATCTCCTCACAATTTTGTCCGGGCAAATTTTCCACAGATAAGGGTCATCCCAAATATAATGCTTCACATCTGACTTAAACTTGCGTTTTTGGTCATAAGTGAATTGTGATGGGAACATATTAGACACCAAGTAATTAACGAAATCAGCATACCAAGGCTCTTGGACATGTACAGCAAGAAGTTGTTCATCCGGAAAATTTTCATTAACCGGAATCAAACCTTCTTCAACATTGAGATACGAGTAGTCCTCAAGCCTCGATAAATGATCCGCCACCACATTTTCGCCCCTTTATCCCGGATCTCTACATCAAACTCTTGTAACAACAACATCCACCTCAACAAACGAGGCTTAGCATCTTTCTTATTTAACAAATGTTTCAATGCAGCATGATCAGAATAAATAATCACCTTCGATCCAAGCAAGTAAGAACGAAACTTTTCCAATGCAAACACAACAGCTAGAAATTCTTTTTCAGTTGTGGTATAATTCAGTTGTGCATCATTAAGTGTTCTACTTGCATAATGGATAACGGAAGGCAATTTGTCAACCCTTTGTCCCAAAACAGCCCCAATAGCAAAATCTGAGGCATCGCACATGATCTCAAAAGGGTGAGACCAATTGGGACTAGAAAGAATGGGGGCACATGTCAACTTTTCCTTAAGCAAATCAAAAGCATCAACACACTCTTGGTCAAAGATGAACTCCGTATCCTTGGCAAGCAGATTACATAAAGGCTTACAAATTTTTGAAAAGTCTTTTATGAATCGCCTATAGAAACCCGCATGCCCTAGGAAACTTCGCACACCTCGATCGAATTCTGGGAGGTAATTTTGCAATCACATCAATTTTAGCTCTATCAACCTCAATCCCCTTACTTGACACAATATGACCCAAAACAATCCCATGCTTCACAAGAAAATGACACTTTTCCCAACTCAAAGTCAAGTTGGTTTCACAACACCTTTTCAAAACAGATGCCAAATTCTTTAAACAATCATCAAAACTATCCCCTATAACAGAAAAATCATCCATGAAAACCTCAACGCACCTCTCAATCATATCCGAAAAAATGGAGGTCATACACCTTTGAAATGTCGCAGGTGCATTGCAAAGCCCAAAAGGCATCCTCCTAAATGCATATGTGCCGAATGGACATGTGAAGGTGGTTTTGGACTGATCTTCAGGGGCTATGGCAATCTGATTATACCCCGAAAAGCCATCAAGAAAACAATAGTAAGAATGACCGGCCAATCTCTAGCATTTGATCAATAAACGGCAAGGGAAAGTGATCTTTCTTGGTCGCAAAGCATTTAATTTTCTCAAGTCAATACACATCCTAAGGCCAGCCACTTCCTTGTTGGCACATCCTCACCTTTCTCATTTTGGACAACAAGAATGCCCGATCTTTTTGGTACAACTTGTACCGGGCTTACCCACTCACTTTCAGCCACCGGGTAAATGATACCCGCATCTAGCAATTTTAGGACCTCTTTTCTCACGGCTTCCTCCATGTGAGGATTCAGCCTCCTTTGTCTCTCTCTAGACGGCTTGGCACCATCCAAGAGATGAATTCTATGCATGCACATTGTGGGACTAATTCCCTTTATGTCCTTCAATGTCCAACCAATGGCCTCTTTATACTCACACAAAACAGCAATCAATTGGGCCTCTTGGTCCTTGGACAAATCAGATGCAATTATGACAGGTAATGTTTCTCTCTCTCCCAAAAATGCATATTTTAAATTAGAAGGGAGAGTTTTCAACTCAAGGACTGGGGGAATCACAATAGAAGGCACCAACTTCTCATTGAAGTGGCCTAGGGGTGAAACGGGCCATCACTAGGATGGTGCTCGTCGGCCTTATCCACGCCCATCGCTGAGCATCCGCATTATCCCTAGTTTTCTCACCACCCATTGAAATCAATGACTCTAACTCCTCACAATCTCTCACATGCCATGAAATCTCACTCACACAATCATCAACTTCATCCAACTCATCAACAAGCATGCAAGACTCATCATGACCCACCGCATTTTTCATTACATCAAAGACATTTATTTCAATCTTTTCATTTGCGACGGTCATAGATAGAGTACCATTACCAACATTGATCACGGTGTTGGTTGTTGCCATGAATGGTCTCCCAAGCAATATGGGTGAATCACGGCGACTACCCTCACCGCGAGGCATCTCTAAAACCACAAAATCAACGGGAATAATCAATGAATCTACCTGAACTAAAACATCCTCTACGATGCCCATTGGTCTCTTAATGGACCTATCAGCAAGTTGTAGGGCCATCATAGTGGGTTTTAGCTCGGGCAAACCCAACTCAAGGTACATGTAATATGGCAACAAATTAATGCTCGCCCTGAGATCAAGCATAGCTCTCACCGTGTGAGAATCCCCCAAAGTAATGGAAATTAGAAAACTCCCGGGGTCTTTCATTTTCGGTGGGAGACTATGTTTGACTACAGCGCTTGCATTCTCATCCAAAAACAAAATCTCATCTTTCCCATACTGAATTTTCTTGGAATTAATTTCCTTGAAGAATTTGGCATATGCAGGAACATTCTTGATCACATTTAACAAAGGCAAATTTATGTTAACTTTTGAAAACATGTCAATCAATTCTTTCATTTGGTGATCAAGCTTATTCCTCAAGAATCTCGCCAGGAAAGGAACAGAGGTACATATGGCTTGGGATTGGACTTTTCTACATTCACATTTTGTCCCAATCCATTAGTACCCTCACCCTCAGACACAACATCCTCAACAACAATATTTTCCACAATCGGGGGTTCCACAACAGGGGAATCAATGACAGGGGGTTTAGCAGGAGAAGAAGGAGAAGTTACCTGATTATCTACCTGTTTGCCACCACGTAGGGTGATGATGGCCTTGGCTTGCTCCCCTTGGCTAGGGAATGTACCCGGTTGTCGTCCCCGTAATGCCTCGCCAATTGACCCATTTGGGTCTCCAACTTCTTCATTGCAGCCTTGATTGTTGTATGCTTGCCGCCGTTCGCGCCTTTGCTTGAAGTTGCTCCGCTCTCATCTGATCCATTGCCTCTTCCCAAGGCTCTTTCTTCCTTTCATAAAGCCCCTGCGGAGGTGGTTGGGGATGAAGAGTCTTATTTTGTTGATTTCCACCCCATGACAAATTGGGATGTCTCGGTGCTGCTTGCCATCCTGGATTGTAATTGTTCCCAAACTGATTGTTGTTTGGTGGGAACCGTTGACCAAATCCTTGCATCGCCCGTACTCGCTCGCTTCATAGCTAAAGGAACTAGTAGAGGGACATGAGTTATAATCATGAGATTTAGAGCCGCATGTAACACAACTATCATACACAAGATGAGCAAAGGAAGGCATAGAAGAAGAAGAAGCATTTTGCAAAGCTAATTTATCAAATCTTCGTCGAGCAATGCAAAGTGCTTAGCAATCTCATTATTCAATCCGACCTCATTTACCCCCTTGTTGCTCCCCTAGAACCTTTTTGTTGAGAATTAGCACTCAACATCTCAAACAATTCCCGGCATTGTTGTACGCTCTGGTACCCAAACTACCTCCGCCGCATTATCAACCATGGATTGGTATTCGTGTGGGATAAAGCCCCATAAAATGTTTGATGCAACATAGAAGCAGTGAAAATTATGATGAGGACATTGAATTTGTAACATCCTAAATCTATCCCATGCCTCATGGAAGGCTTCCTGCCTCGTGCAAATCCCATAATTTTCACCCTAAAATCTGCCAATGCATTATAAGGGTAGAACTTAATAAGAAAAGCATCATGTAAAGCATCCTAAGTAGTGATGCTACGGGAGGAAGTAACAATAGCCAAGTTTTGGCTTTGTCTTTCAATGCATATGGGAAGCACTTCGCCTCAAGTGCTCCGATGTAACACCCTCTTTTATAGGGAACCCACTCACGTAGACATGAATTCTCTCAAAAATGCCAAAGTATCCTCACCAAACTAAACCATGAAAGTTTGGAAGCATATTAAAATATTGGCCTTTTATTTCATAAGCTAGTGCCGCATCGGGCAACACTATGCACGACACCGATGTGTCGACTCTTGGCCTAGCAAATGCATTCATGACTTGGTCCGCCATCACAAAAATTAAATTCTTCTTCTTCCTCGGTGGAAGAAGTTTCCAACTCACTTAATTCTTCCTCCGTCCCTGTGATGTAAGTATCCGATTCTGCCACTCACTTTAGTAGAGGGAATGCCTCTCTCAATTCTGTCTATATCGTCGTTCAAAGGAACCAAATTAGGATCCAATGACCGGCGACCAAACATGCACCGATTAAATTAACTTGTTAAAGATCACAACAAGTCCCCGGCAACGGCGCCAAAAACTTGATGGAGAAAAATTCCTCTAGTAATAAAATCCGAGCAAGTGGACTCACTACCGTTGTAGTAATATGCACGAGCAGGGGTCGAACCACAGAGACTCGTTGGTTTTAACAAGTAAATTTAATTAATGCTTCAAGTAACAAAATGGGGTTTTTTTTTGATTTTGATTTATTAACTGAAATATTAAAGCAAGAAATTAACTATTTAATTCAAGAAAATAAGAAAGCAATAAACTAGGATTTAATCAGATCAAAGGAATTCACGGATTGGATTTCATATTCATCTTCATTCTATGCTAGATTTATCATGATAAAATTAACAATCTTGTTCAAAGATTCGTTCACTTAATTTAAGGGTTGGGACGTTCGATGTGCGGATTGCAACCCTCTTATTTCTCTCCTATTGTAGATTCCGCTAGGTCAAAACAATAATCAAGAAATTCATTAAGAACAATGAGAACATATGAATCTAGATTCTCTTGTATTCCGCTAGGTCAACAATCAAATCCAATTGATGAAATAGTGGCCTAAATTATGAACAATCCACGCTAGTGCAACGATTCAAAACCTAACAATTAAAGGTTAAAATAGAATTAAAACCTAAAATTGAATTTAGATATCTCATCAAACATGAACAAGAAAGTTTTGGAAAATTATACTAGCATAGAAATCCGACGAACACTACATCCAATCCATGAAAAGAGAATTTAGCTACTCATATTTATGATGACAATCACAAAGTATGAATAACAATGCATCAAACCTGGAAAAATAGTGAAAACCTTAAAAATCCAAAATCCTTCAATCCTTCAAAACCTAGGCAAGAAAATAAAAATCAAAAGTGCCTAATAATACAAACTAAAGGAAATATATATAGTCCCCTTTGACTCCTAAGGCAATCAGGAAAAATAAAGAAACCAAATCCTTGAAAATCTGTGCCATCTGCTCTGCTGACGTCATGATACGCGCCTGGGCACGAGTCGTGCTAATTGGCACGAGTCGTGCCTTTCAGTCCAAGTCGTGAGAACGACTCGTGCCAGATGCCTCCACTCGTTCTGAGTAGCTGTCCTGGAAATAGTCATGGTTGCCACTCGTGAGAACGACTCGTGCTCCCATGCTCCACTCGTTCTGAGTAGCTACTTGAAATTGGCTTGACTCCAATCGTTCCCCAAGTCGTGCTCCACTCTTCTTCAGTCGTTCTCCACTCGTGCCAAATGCAGAATTGCCTTATTTTGACTCAGCTTTGACCTGGCCTTCGTCCCTTGACCATGTTTGACCCCGAGCTCGAACCTTGACCAAATTACTGCCCTTTTTCCACTGACAATGAACTTGCACGCTCCATGAGGTTTTACAACCAATTACACATAAAAAGCCAAAAATACCCTCCAAGTACATAGTTTTAGCACACAACCTCACATAACAAAATGTCACTCAAATACATCAAAACTAAACTAAATACATCAAAAATTCATCGTAAATAATCCGGAAACATAGGTAAAATAATATGTATAAAATCCACTCATCAATTTGCCTTTCCTCGGTTCCAATAGTTACAATCTGGGGCTATGCCCCTCGAACATTTGTCTCTCTCGGCTCCCCGAGGTCTCCTTGTCAACAGCAACGGCTTCCCCGGCCGCCTTGATGGGTAGAGGACCAACCTCCTTGGTAGACAGGAGCAACTGAAGGCGAGTGGCCTAATCTTTCCTCTGGCCAACGACTGAGGTCTTGGCTACCCGTCTCTTGTGCCTAATCAACTCCTTGGGATCAACGACGTCCTTGGAGGCCATCTCAGCTTCTTGTTCAGGTGTTAGGTCTACAAAACACGAGGAAGATACATTAATTTACGACATGATACAGCAAAGAAAAGTTACGAGTATTAAATACGAGGAAGGTGGAATTATTACAGCCTACGACTTCATCCTCCCTCAGACATTGATCTTTGGGAACAAGCTTGCAACGAGCACAATCAACATGGAAGACCAGATCGGGATGTACCCTCCAGTCATTAAATCTTCTACCCCTAGAGACGGGGACGAGACGCTCCAAGCCGTCCTTCGGCCCTGGCATTATACCGGCTTGGATATAGTAGCGATCATCCACTTCCAAGTCTGACCAATCGAGGAGACCTACCTCGGAAAATTTAGTTAACCGATCTATCAATGCCTCGGTCCATTCAGCCTTCAGTACCGTCTTGGGCACAGCAGGCTCACGAGTAGGAGAAGGGAATTTCCAGCCTTGTCGGCTCTCAACTCTTATTACATGATTGTCCCAGCCAGATACCTTTCTTGACATGGGAATGATATTTTGGGTCTCTTAGAATCGCTCCTTATCACTTTGAGCCTGGTCTCCTTGGTGTAGCTTACAGTGAAGAAGTGGTGGAAGACGAAGTCCCTGCTGGGGTTCATGGTCCCAAGAATGGGTCATCTTAGAATTTCCAGCCTTGTCGGCTCTCAACTCTTATTTCCATCAAATTCACCAACAACCATGGCCTTCTCTCCCTTTGATAAACCCTAAGGTTTATCTTGTGGTATCCATGGGCGAAGCGGGGTTCATGGTCCCAAGAACGGGTCATCTCTAAGAAGAAACGAAGGGACAAGAATGTTCAAAGAATCGTATCAAGACGGGGAAACTCAAGAAAAACTTCAAAAGGGTAACAATGGCGGTTTATCAAAAATCAAATCCAAGCAAAACCCTAGAAAGCATCAAATTAAAGGCTGCAACAACGAAAGAAGAAGAAATTATACATGTTTCTGTTGAAGGTTGATGAAATCGAACGGTGAGTCAAACGTTTTGACAAATCTGGGCAACTCGAAGCTCAAAAACACAAAGGATTTTAAATTTTGTTGATTCGCTCTCAAATGCTCAAGGATGATAAAAAGTAGAATTGAAAGGGCAATTTTGTTTTTATACCCTCATAAATGGGTTAAACCCAAGTCTAAATGGGTCGTACGGGTATGGCGCCCCCAACATTAAATGGCGTAGTGGGTTCCCAAGGCGTGTGTCAGACATCGTGGACCACGCCCATCATTGCACTAGTAACCGACGGATAATGGAACGACACAAACATTGAAGCGACATTGCCACGTGACGCCTATTCGTATCTTAGTAGGCCGAGGACGAGATCACTTTCTCCTCGTCATAGCAGAGCTAGAAAGTCGGGAGCCACTGAACAGTATAAACCGAGATACGAACATGGGTCTGTCTGGGCAAGGCCCAAGTGGATTGGGCCCTAAACATAATCCATCAAGTCTCAGCTATGAGGGAAGACCTAGGCTTCCTCGTACTCTATATCTCGGCATTACCTCGGTAGACCAAGGCCTAAACAGACGAAATGACCAAGGCCCAATTCATAGGCCGAGGAGACTTCCCTCCGAGGCCGAGATACCCTCCCTTGGCGACGAGGAGGCTTCCTCGGCTGTCTCATCATAGCTCTTCGCCTATCTCATTCCTTCCTCGACTCCTCGCACGCCGGCCAGGATATCGTAGGACGAGGAGAGGACCATCTCGACTTATCGGCAGAATTACAATTATGTAGTCCTAATCAAATAAGGATACTAAGCAGTTATAATCTTATCAGGATTGTAACCACCTCCTGTACTAATTCAGGTCCAACAAGAGCTCTTCAACAAGTATAATTCTCCTAGGATTTTACCTTATCTTTTTACGGTCCAATTTCAATATGGATTCTACATATTTATTCCTATAAATACAAGCCATATATCAGATTATTCGGTACATTATCTTTTTGACTCTAAACTCTGTCAAATTGATTTCTCTCTCTCTACACGTATACTTACTCTCACGCCGGAGGGCCTTCGCCGGAGAAGCCCCGACTTAGTTTACGTTTTTTGTTTCTATTTCAGGCTATTCAATCGCCGGAGTACAATCGACCACTGAATTTGAGCTGATTCGATCTTTTTGGCAGCATCACGTCGAAAATTATCGATCAATTGAAAGTAACTTCTTCTTGGAAATCGCCAACATGTGAATTGAATGAATAAATAAGGAGAGAGTGAGGATATTATTGTAATTTGTAAGAAAGAATCGAAATTGAATGATATACGTAGCCATTTAATATCACCGGATTACGAAAACCTGGTAGAGAGAGAGACAGAGAGAAGTGAGAAAGAGAACGACGCTGCTATAAGAGAGGAGATATGGATCAGCGTGAAGAAGTAATAAGTTAGGGTTAGAGTTCGCGACATATTCTATTTACCAGTACATGTCCGTGTCCAAGGACACGGGTGTTTTTTTTTTTTTTAATTAAATTTTTTTTTAATGACAAAATGGGAAAGGGACAAATGTATGAGGGCAAAATAGAAAATTCGCCACGTAAAACTATTCATAGTACTGTAGCACACCACTCTAATTTATACTATAGATATAACAAGTTATTAGTTATTAGGGTTTTATTGAATCAAAATTCGAGTATGGGCTCAGTCCGCAAAATGGCTCAATTAGGCCGAAATGTTTGGTATTTCTAATGGGCCAGGTTGAGATTAAATATTGGTGGACTTTATCATAAAAGAAAAAGTGTGAATATTTATTTGATAAATAGTAAAAAAATATGGTTTATATCACCAATATTTTTCAAAATGTTATATGATAATACATTTATATTTGTACTATACTATTTATGTGTCAAAATTATTTGTCCAAAATATTTAATTCACAAATTAAAATGCAAAAAATGTTTTGCCGCAAGTGAATATATCTAGAGGTGGAGGTGAAAATACTAGTTAGTTTGTGTACACGAAAATATTTCAAATTTGTAATTTTGTTTGTTAATGCCAATATGTATTTTGTTGAAAGCGTTAAATTTAAAATTACTTTATTAATTAGCCATTATATTGTTATAGTAACTTTCTTTATTTAGTTTCTATTATATTGTTATAGTAACTTTCTTTATTTAGTTTCTACCATTTGTAAAACATTTTTTAATCGTACGTTTAACGCATGAGTGCTTACTAGTTATATTTTAATAACTCCCCCACCACCACCCTAATAGCCCCCCCCCCTTTCAAAAAATTTGCTTTTTAACAACTCGTCAACCACCCCCACGCCTCCCCCCAAAAAATTATTTTAAATTATTTCTTAACAACACTTCCCACCCAACCTTTAACCCACCCCACCCCCACCCCAACCCCCCCATAAAAATTGCTTTAAATTACTTCTTAACAATTCTTTCCATCTAGCCTCTATTTCTAACCCACTCAACCACTACATGCCCCGAGTCAATTTTTTTAATCATATTAAAACTACTTCTTATCAACTCGCACACCACCCCACCTCCACGCCCCTACCCTACCCTACCCTCTACCCCCACCCTACCTCACACCCACACAATCACCACCTTACTCCCACCTTCACCACTCCCTATCTTACGTTACCTCCACCCACCCTTACCCCTAACTCACCCTCCCTCACCTTATCCCACTTACCTCTACCCTAACTCATCCAACCCTATCGCCACCACCCTAACACCCTAACCTTCGCTCTACCTTCAACCTGCCCTACACGCCCCACCTCCCCCACCCTATCCTACCCCTACCCTATACTACATAACCACTCTACCCCAGATTGTGTTTTTACCGAAAAACAATATTCATATATTTATAAAACACCTGAAAATGATTTCCGGAAAACAATTTTCTTAGATTAACCAAACAATCGAAAACAGTTTTATGTCATTTTTCGTAAAACATTTTTGTTTTACAGAAAACTTTTTTCAAAAAATCATTTTTCGGAATTCGTTTTACGAGAAATAAAATGAGCCTAGTCAAGGAAACATATTATAATAAAGAAAAGTAGGAATAGTGGAAGGTGATGTTGTGAGTGTGAAAAGTTAACGAGGAGAGAGAATGAGTGTGAGAAATAGTTAGTGTATTGTTGTTGTAAGTTTGACAAGTGAGTCTCATATTTAGTATAAAATTATAATTTTTTTTTGTCATTTTGGGAGGTATCCATTGAGATGAAACGTAGGAAAAATGAAATAATATCATATTAAAGGTTTATAAATTAAATAGCTAACATATTTATATAATTTTATCATTGAATTTTTAAGAAAAATAGATATTCATCTATGTTGGGAGGGGAGAGTAATACTCATGAATTTTTAATACATGTAAGTGATACTATTTCAGATAAAAAAAATAATACTCCCTCCGTTCCAAAAAGTTTGTCCCATTTGATTTTTTTGTTGAATTTTGATCACAAATTTATGAGAGATTAATCATGTTTATGAAATTCTAAAAGTTGTTGTTGATAATATTATTAATGGTGAATCAATAGAAATTTTTAAAATTTCATGAACATAATTAAATTATCATATATTTGTGGTCAAAATTCAGCAAAAAAAAAATCAAATGGAACAAATATTTTAATTTTAAAACGAAGGAAGGAAGTAAAAAAAAAAGCTATAAGTTGGATGATCTTATTCATAAAAAAAAATGACATGAAGACATAACATCACATCATCATTTAGGGGGTTTTTGTTTTTTTTTTAAGTGATAAGTGCTGAAATCTGATTTCAGTTCTGAAAATGGCTGAATGATTAAGAGACAGAATCAATTGACTGAATTGGATAAGTTGTTTGATTTTGTATCTGAATTCATTATCTGAAACAGTTAAAAAAAAATTAAAAAAAAAAAAACCGTAAATGCATTATGAAACAGTAAACAGTTTAATTTTTTTTTACCCAAAACCAAATATGAAACAGTGGCTTTCAGAGGCAATTCAGCAACATTTTAACCACTTAAAATTAAGAGGACTTTAAGAGCCTAACAAGCCTTATTTCAAAAAAAAAAAAAACACACTTATTTCTCTAATCCTCTTAATGAATAATCTAATCCTCTTAATGAATAAGTGTTAAGAGGCAAATAAAATAAGACTTAAAATAAAAAAACAAACGCCCCTTAGTTAGTGATGGATTTTCAGTTATATCTTTTCTTCCTGAAATACGAAAGAAATCGTCAACCATTTGTCTCCCTCCCTTCCAAGTTCCAATCCAACTTTCCTTTTCCCCTTCCTAAAATTCGAAAGTCGAAACAAATCGTCAACCATTTGTCTCCCTCCCTTTCCTCCATCTTTCCATTCAAATCCTAACGTTTCTGTCTCCTCCCATTCTAAAAAGCCCTTTAAAAAGCCTCCTCGCAAACACCACCCACAACTAGAAGTAACCTAGCCCGCCACCGCCCGAACCACCAATGTCGCCCCGGCCAACTCACCCTTATCAGTTCCCTGTAACCCGATCTACTGTCCTCCCTGACCCAACCCTTTTCTTCTCCCCCAACCTCCTCTCTTCCCCTCTTCCCACAAACTCTTTCTTCCAGAATTTCGTCCTCAAGAACGGTGATCAGTCGGAATATGTCCACCCTTACCTGATTAAATCCTCTTCCTCCTCACTTTCTCTCTCTTACCCATCTTTGTTTTCCAACCCTGCTTTCACGTACCAGGTCTTCAATCCGGATCTCACCATTTCCGCTCTGGGTAATCCGAATCCGAATTCAACCCACGTTGTATCCTCGTTCAGTGATCTCAGTGTCACTTTGGACCTTCCTTCGATCAATCTCAGATTCTTTCTGGTTCGAGGGAGCCCTTTCTTGACCTGTGCTGTTAACGGCAACGTTTCTCTGTCAATTTCAACTATTCATGCCATTCTTGAATTAAATCCCAATACTGCCCGTACCAAATATACGATCAAGCTTAATAACAATCAAACATGGATCCTTTATTCGTCTTCCCCAATCAATATCACCCATGGTGTTTCTTCCCTCACTTCTTATGTGTTTTCGGGTATAATCCGGATAGCTATCTTGCCCAATTCGGACCCTAAATTTGTATCAGTTCTTGATCGATTCAGTTCTTGTTATCCGGTGTCAGGTGAGGCTGTTTTGAGTAAACCTTTTTCTGTTGAATACAAATGGGAGACGAAAGGGTGGGGAGATTTGTTGATGCTTGCTCACCCTTTACATTTGAAGCTTCTTTCATCCAAAGATTGTTCCTTGAAAGTGTTGGAGGATTTTAAGTACAAAAGTATTGATGGTGATCTCGTGGGGGTGGTTGCTCATTCATGGGTTTTGAAAACTGATCCTATTTCTGTAACTTGGCATTCAATCAAAGGTGTACATGAAGATTGTTATGGTGAGATTATTGATTCCCTTGTCAAAGATGTTGAAAGCTTGAATTCTAGAATTGAAACAACCTCGTCTTATTTTTATGGGAAATTGGTTGCGAGGGGAGCTAGGTTGGCAATGATAGCTGAAGAGGTTTGTTATTATGATGTGATACCGAAAATCCAAACTTTCTTGAAGGAAACAATTGAGCCATGGTTAGATGGGACTTTCGAGGGAAATGGTTTCTTGTATGATAAGAAATGGGGTGGGATTGTGTCCAAACAAGGGTCTACTGATATTGGGGCGGATTTCGGGTTTGGGATATATAATGATCACCATTACCATTTGGGTTACTTTGTTTATGGAATTGCAGTGCTAGCCAAACTCGATCCTGCTTGGGGTAAAAGGTATAGGCCACAAGCTTATACCCTTATGGCTGATTTTATGAACTTGGGTAAGGAAGAAAGCTCAAGTTATCCTCGGTTAAGATGCTTTGACTTGTGGAAGTTGCATTCTTGGGCTGGAGGGTTGACTGAATTTTGGGATGGTAGGAATCAAGAGAGCACAAGCGAAGCTGTAAATGCTTATTATTCGGCTGCTTTGATGGGGTTGGCATATGGAGACACGCATCTTGTTTCCATTGGATCAATGCTTTCAGCAATGGAAATTCATTCTGCACAAACTTGGTGGCATATGAGAGAAGAAGACAATTTGTATGCAAAAGATTTTACTAAAGAGAACAGGGTGGTAGGTGTATTGTGGGCTAATAAGAGGGATAGTGGACTTTGGTTTGCTCCACCTGATTGGAAAGAATGTAGGCTGGGAATTCAAGTGCTCCCATTGTTGCCAATCACTGAAATTTTATTTTCTGATGCTGTATACGTTAGGGAACTTGTGAAGTGGACTTTACCAGCTTTGGAGAGGGAGGGAGTTGGAGAAGGGTGGAAGGGATTTGTTTATGCATTGGAAGGGATTTATGACAAAGATTTGGCTTTGGAGAAAATCAAGAAATTGAATGGGCATGATGATGGGAATTCGCTCACTAATCTTTTGTGGTGGCTTCACAGTAGAGGTGAGGAAGAATGAGGATATGAGGGAGGAGGGAGGTTATGATGGTTTGGTCACTACTGTCATTGAATTATCTATATAATGGGAATGAATAAGAGGATTGTATGCATACCCGTAAGAAGCACAGTTCATTTCTTTTGATTTGGGTATTTACTGTGTGTTTAGTGGTTCGGTCACTACTGTCATTGAATTATCTATATGGTATGATTATTGGATTATTTGTTGTTTCGAACTTTATGTTTTTAACAAGGTCAACCACTTCATGTTTCATTTTATGAGTTTTCTATTAACTAATCGAATTCAGCACTAAATAACTCCAATCCATTATCTGCCCTGAGTCGCTTGATCTTCTTCCCTATATGATTTTCAACTAATGCCTTCCACTGTCTGAAATTGGTAAGAGTCTCACTCTTGTGCTTCATAATAATTACCCAAGTCTTCCTCGATTAGTCATCAATCATGGACAAAAAATACCTATGCCCCTCAATGATTCCTGACGTAAAGGTCCCCAACAATTCGAGTTAATGTAATCCATACTGCCCTTCGTTCTTTGAACCCATTAGGAAACTTGTTTCGCTTCATCTTTCCAATTACACAATGCTCGCATAACTTAAGGTCATTAACCTTATGGCCACACAGAATACCATGATTAGCCAATATCTGCATCCCTCTGATGCTCATGTGCCCAAGCCTAATATGGCACAACTTTATCATATTCTCCTTGACCACTTCAGATGATGCAACCAATACTGACCCAGAAACGTCCTTCATTGGAGGAAATACAAGGAGCTCCGCTTAAGGCATCTCAGAATCACTTCAAAACCTTTGCAGACATAAACTGCTCCACCTTTACCATTTGAAACTGTACCCTTTGCTATCGAGCTGACTAAGAGATATCAGGTTTTTCATCATCTGTGGAACATGCCTCACATCGTTCAAAGTGCAGAACTTACCATCATGAGTCCGCAGCTTGATCGAGTCAATACCAATCACCCTGCAAGTAACACTATTGGCATATGAATATTACCACCATCTACCTGCTCATAAGTTGTAAACCACTCTCTACTCGGACTGATATGATAAGAAGTCCCAGAATCAAGAATCCACGCATTCGACTGTTTTGCAGATTCTTCTATCACTAGAGCATAATCCCCATCAGAGCTGCTCGTATCAACTGTAGCAGCATTAGCTTCATTGCGAATTGGAGACTTGTCTCGCTTCTTCCTAGGGCAATTTGTCTTACAATGTCCCTTCCCCTTGCAGTAATTAAAAACATCATCAGGTTTCGGGCCGCTATTGCCAGAAGATTTCTTCTTCTTACGTTTCACTTTGGAACCCCTACTTGCCTTCATGACCAAACATCTTTGTACGATTATACGTACCACTATTACCGCTTGCCTTACGACGTAACTCTATAGTCTTAAGCGAGGATTTCACCTCCTATAGAGTCACCGTCTCCTTACCACTAATACTATAGTCAACGTAGTGCTCATATGATAAAGACAAAGAAACAAGAAGCATTAATGTAGTATCCTCATCAGCAACCTTAGCATCTATATTATGCATTTCAAGTAATAAAGATGTAAATCTATCTAGGTGATCCCTAATGGGCGTACCTTCCTGCATTTGGAAAGAATATAGCATCTGCTTCAGATATAGCTTGTTGGTAAATGATCGTGTCAAATACATATCTTCCAACGCAAGCCATAAAGCACCTCCGGAATCGGTATCTGAAATATCCGCTAAAATATCATCATCTATACACCTGATGTTTTTAGAGTGGGCCCTCTCATCTAGCGCGATCAGATCTGCCTCTTCCTTCTCTGCTACCTTCTTCGCTTTCTCTGAACCTTCTGCTGTTGCAGCCGTGACAGCACCGGTGGGAACGGCTTCTGCTTTGCCCTTTAGATCCTGGCGATCCCCGATTGTAGCAGCCACTGGAGCCCACAAGCCCTTGTTTCTCAACAAGGCTTTCATATTGATTTGCCAAAGAGAAAAACTGTTATCCCCATTAAACTTGTCGACTGGTGATTCAATTCCTGATCCCATCTTCTTCTGCAGCGGAACAATCCTAGACCTTCCTCAACCTGACTGACTCTGATACCAGTTTGTTAGAACAGAGTCTATATAGAAGATGGAAAACAAGCAACAATCACACAACACAATAATCTACGTGGTTCACCAACTTGGCTACGTCCACGGGCAGAGTGAGAGAATATTATTATCTTCTGGAAATCAACCGATTACAATCTCTAATCTAATGCACTAATTCTTGTCTGTGCAAAACCTAAATCTAGAGAAACAGATAAACAAAGAGCAACTAGTAATATGGTTGGGGTTAGACTCTATTTATATGCCCTACTTTTATCCCTGCAACCTAAATCAATTTCTGCCGCTGATAGACCTCTTACGGACTAGGGGCGCGATCGCCACCTTTTAGCAGAAACTTGGCGCGGTCGCGAGTCTTGTACTGTGTGGTCGCTCCCTCTGTGCGTGTTAGGAATTTCGAATTTTCTTGTTTAATCCCCTAATTTAGGCTTCTCCAACTTAGATAGCACCAAACCCAACATGATGGTGGAGGGTTATATACGAAAACAGAAGGAGGAGCCTTTGATCGTGGGGGGCTTGGCAGATATACTGGAGTAGGAGGTGGAAGTGGCTTCACGTGGATTGGAGTGAGGGGTGGAATCATCTTTTTGTATTTAGGTACGGGAGGAGGAACTGGCTTCTTGTATATAGGTGCAGGAGGAGGAAGAGGTTTTTGGAATGCAGGAGCCTTTGGTGGAAGTGGTTTCTTGTATTTTGTTATGGGAGGAGGAAGTGGCTTTTTGTATACTGGAATTTTGGGTGGAAGTGGCTTCTTGTATTCAGGTGATGGAGGAGGAAGAGTCTTCTTGAAAGGAGGTGAATTGGGTTGACTTGGTTTCTTGTATTTGGGTAAGGGAGGAGGAAGTGGCTTATTTATAGCAGGAACTGGTGGTGGAGGTGGCTTTTCGTGGATTGGGACTGGAGGAGTGAAAGTTTCGTGTAGCTAGGAACCCAAGCAAACTCAACAGAAAACAGATGTGTGTACAGATGTGAGTTACAACTGTCCACACAATATAATTCAAGTATGCAGCGGAATAAAATAAATAACAAAAGAATTATAAACGTTTACTGGTTCTAATCCCAGCAAACAAGGCTTACGCCCATAAGGCTTTTCACTATTAAAATTGTGTTACTTACAAAAACACGAATAAGTGAAAACAAAAAGATTAAAATACTAAACAAGTTCTTACCAACTTCTATGCTAAGAATAGTCTCCCTTTCCCAAGTAGATCCTATTTTAAACCAGAAGTAAAACAGAACTATGATTAAAAACTAGATGTGAGTTCGGATGTAGGACGCAACCTCCACTCACAACCTAAAAGACTTATAAAAACTATGAAGAACAAATATGAATAATTTTCACAGGAATTCTCTAAAAGTCGTGTGTTCTCAATGTCACGAAGTCTTGTATTTATAGGCATCTTGAGAAGATCTTCACGAAATCAAACTCTTCCATATGTGAGATTCCAATTCTTACAAGGAAACATAAAGCACACTCACATGGAAATAGATTTGTTAGTAGGTTAGTCCTAAACTAAATATATGTACATAAATAAAAAATATTTACATATCAACAATGTCCTTTTCATAATATGACAATATAAATCTTTCTAAGAAAGTCATAAAATCAACTTACCAAATATACCTTATTTGATTTGAAATAGGGAACAAAAGATTCCCTAAAACCTTACTCTTTCAATCTTTCCCTATTTTGGACTTTCTGATCAAAACTAAAGATTTATGATATGTATACTATAACCAACATTTTTCAGATATGAAAAACTCCCCCTGAATGGATGTGTGTGCAGATGTGTCAACACATCCACACAAAACTGCATAGAACAAGTTAGAACTAAAAATTGTAGTTCAACAAATATAAACTAAAGACCCATTCAGCAAATGTTAAGGGATTACAGACCAAGATTAGAAACTAACATATAAACACAAAAATTGTTTATGAGATTCCATCACATCAAGAACAAATAAACTCCCCCTGAATTCAGAGATCCCAACCTCTCTAAGAGGAGATATCAGCAGCAGCTGCAGAGACAAATAATAAAACTCCTCCTGAGTTTAAGATTACCACAATATGAACAAAATAGAATTACCTCCCCCTGAGTTTCAATCTACCTAGCTCTCCCATTCAGAAGCATCAGCAGCAAGCATTAGCAGCAAACACATTATCAGCTTCACCCTCATCCTTTTCTTCTTCTCCCACTTTTGACTAGAAATTGTAGTCTTCCATTTCTGGAGTTCCACCTTCAAAGCCTTAAAATTTTCCATTGAAGGAGCTTCAGTAGTTGGTTGTTCCGGAGATGGGAAAACTTCCTCAAAGAAACGAGGACGAACAGGTTGCTCAGACTGAGGAACATCAACCATTGCTACTGAAATTGGTTCCACATTTAGGATATCTTCCTCACGAATCGGATTTTGGGCCTCCATTGATTCTGCAGTTGTTAGATTGAACAGAGAGAGAAAGCAAATAGTGTGTGTGTGTGAGAGAAAAATACGAGGGCAAGAGGCAAGATTTTACTGAGAGTTTAAGGAGATGTGACAGGATATGAGCTACAAAAATACTCACAACTCCCCCTTTCCTACTCAAACAAGGTTTCCTTCCTTAAAAAGGACTCTGGATTTTGGCAATGCTGAAGGAGTCCTACCACGGCTATAAACCCTTGAAATACCACACACACCAAATTTCCAATAAAAAATAGGGATTAAGATTCAACAAAAAAATTGAATACTTTTTATGGTAACAAAGATCTTCAGCCATATCATTTTCCACAGAAACCCCTTTGAAATTGTCCTTCCTTATCCAATAAGGATTGATACACATCTTCCTTTTTCGTGAAGGATATTGGAGATCAAGAACATGTTAAATCACAAAATAAATCAAGAAAGAAAATAAACTAACATTATATTTACAAAGCTCCTAAATGACCTAATATGCAGCATGTCTAGCATGATGAAACACACAATGAAGGAAAAAATCTCAGTTTCAGATGTGGTATAGGATGTGAGACACATTTGGGGACACATTTAGATCACAAAAAGTCAATGAGCAATAATCCAATCTGCACAGCTTCTAGAATGCATCCACCCATTTTTTATTGTGGATATATTGCATTTGAGTAGCTTTCACTTTTCTTATATTCCAAAGATAGCCCTTTTTCCCAATGATCTTTTCAAGTTTGATTTCAAACTTTCTCTTGAGAATCACTTGATCACATTGGTTTGGCTTCATACAAGTGTGAGAAGCAGCTATTTTTCATTGTTTAAGGCACCCACTATGAGATATCTAAGAAGATTATATCAAGTTATCAAAAGACAACATGAACAGGAAATGCCCACAATTAGGTAATCAAAACAGTGTCAAAGATGTAAGACTCATAAGTGATCATACTGAGATTAATTCGTGCTAATGCATGGATACTTTTTTTTTTTATTTATTTTTCAGTAAAGTAATATACAGATGTGTCAATGGATGTGTGCACACATTTGTGCTCACATCCTCAAATATCACACAAGCCAAGAGACTTCCTCAAGGAAGAAAATCTCTCAAAATCTAATGCCTTTGTAAATATATCAGCCAATTGATTTTCAGTCCCAACAAATTCCAGACACACAATTTTTTGTTCTACAAGATCCCTAATGAAATGGTGTCTAATATCAATATGTTTGGTTCTAGAATGTTGGACAGGGTTTTTTGATATGTCTAAAGCACTCTTTGTTATCACAAAAGGCAGTCAAAATTTTGCTATTTAACCCATAGTCTTTTAGCATTTGATTCATCCACAGCAGTTGTGTGCAGAAACTTCCAAGGGCTACATATTCAGCCTCTGCAATGGATAGGGAAACACAATTTTGCTTTCTACTATACCAAGAAATAAGGTTGTTCCCTAAGTAGAAGCATCCACCTATAGTACTCTTTCTATCATCACAATTCCAAGCCCAATCTGAGTCAGTATAGCCAACCAAGTTTGTGTTTGTCTCCTTGGATTAGTGCAATCCTAGGTTTACAGTCCCATTCACATATCTGATTATTCTTTTCAATGATTTAATATGGGAAACCTTTGGGTTAGCTTGATATCTTGCATAGAGACACACACTATACATAATGTCTGATCGACTTGCAGTGAGGTATAGGAAACTTCTTATCATGCTTTTGTACAGGGTCTGGTCTACACTCTCACCATCTGAGTCATGGCAAAGCTTTTGGGAAGACCCCATTGGTGTTTTGAGATGCGGGGAGTGTTCAAGCTCAAACTTTTTCACAAGATTCTTGGCATATTTGGACTGAGAGATGAACATGCCTTCTTTAAATTGCTTTATCTGTAGGCCTAGAAAATAGTTCAACTCTCCTACCATACTCATCTCAAATGTGGATGTCATGCTTTCCACAAAATCAGTTAGCATAGAGTCAGAATTTGACCTAAACACAATATCACCCACATAGATTTGAGCCACAAGAATCTCCTTTTTATTTGTTCTCACAAACAAAGTTTTGTCTACCTCACCTCTCTTGAATCCTAGGTGAAGCAAATGGTCAGTCAACTTACCATACCAGGCTCTAGGAGCCTGTTTCAGCCCATACAGAGTCTTCTTCAGTTTGTAAACATGGTTTGGGTATTCTAGATCCTCAAAGACCTTAGGTTGTTCAACATAGGCTTCTTCATTCAATACCCCGTTTAGAAAGGCAATCTTAACATCCATTTGATGAAGAGTAATCTTGAGATAACAAGCTATGGCCAACAAGAGTCTAATGGACTCAATCCTTGCAACAGGGGCAAATGTTTCCTCAAAGTCAATACCCTCAATTTGAGTATATCTTTGAGCTACTAGTCTGGCTTTATTCCTAGTAATAACCCCCTTTTCATCAGTCTTGTTTTTTAAAATCCATTTTGTTCCTATGACATTACCATGAGAGGGCTTAGGAACTAAGGTCCAAACATCATTCTTTTCAAACTGACTCAACTCTTCTTGCATAGCTAATATCCAGTCAACATCTTTCAAAACCTCTATAATATTTTTAGGTTCAATGTTTGAAACATAGCAACAAAAGCTTACCTTGGAGAATGCTGAAGAGCAACTCCACAACCCAGCTAGCTCTCTGTAGTTGACCTTTCCTTTTTGCCTAGTTCTCACTTGACCATGCACATCTCCCACAACTTGTGAAGTGGGATGATTTTTCTGGATTTTGGAGGGTATATCCTTTGATCTATCCACACATCCATCCAAATTACCTTCTAGAGTATCATCTCTATCAGATTCAGAGGAACTATCCTCAGATTCAGGATTTTGAGAGGATGTGGGAGCAGATGTGGGTTCAGATGTGGATCCAGATGTGTCCACATTCTTGGTCACATCCTTTACTGCCTCAGCATTTGTTTCAGTTCTAGCAGCCTCAGTTTGTTCCACAACACCTGTTTCTGTATTTTTCCAGTCTAGTAAGCAACCTGAAACATCATTCTCAGCAGTCTTGAGGTTGAGATCAAGTGTATCATCAAATACAATATCAGAAAATCTTAAACAAGACAAATTGTCACAAAATTTGTAACAATTGTCAGATGATCTTAGACCAGTGAGGACACATGTGTTAGACTCATCAAACTCCTCACATATCTTTTTATCAAACGTCACATATAAGTCATCATCACATAACTGACTTATACTAATGAGATTAGTCCTAAGACCTTCTACATGATATACATTGTGAAGTTTTGGGAGACCCTTAACATCTAGGGTTCCTTTCCCAATGATTTTGCCTTGTGCACCACCACCAAAATTTACCTTTCCCCCATTGATCAACCTATAGTCAGTTAGGACATCTTGGTTCCCAGTCATGTGCCTAAAGCATCCACTATCAAAATACCAAGAACAAGAGACACTACTCTTGACGGAAGAGTATACTACATTTCAGGTAACACTAGGTTTAGCCACCCATTTTGTTTTAACTTTCTTTTTGTGGTGTACAGGCTTCTTATTACTAGGATGTGTGTCCAGATGTGTACACATATTTTTACACATCTGAGATTGGTTAACACAACCAGTTTTTCTATCAGCTTTTAGTTTAAAACAGAAGGGTCGAATGTGCCCAGGAGCAAAGCAATAATGGCAGATGTAGTGCCTTCTCCTTGGCCTTTTTGCACTCAAAATTGGTTTTTCAACAGTTTTTGAAGTTGAAGCCTCACAACCCTCTTTAACAAATTTTGTTTTTTCAAAACCAATGCCAGTTTTTCCAGTTTTACCAAGAGCTATAGCTTCATCAAGTTTCATTTTCTCAGTGTTTAATCTGGTTAATGTACCTTCAGCTTTCTCAAAATCAGTTCTGAATTTTTCAAGTTCAACTTCTCTCTTGGTTATCAAAACTTCAAGTTTAACAATGATATCCTTTTGATCATTATTTTCTTTTGAAAGTCTAGCTCTCTCATCTTCACAAACAATTAATTTATCAGAAAGAACATTGTTTACCTTGGCCATTACCTCAATCTTGTTCATACGTTTCATCCAATCAGCATGTAGTTCAATTCCTTATAGGTCTCGAAGAGTTCTTCATATGGAATGTCTCTCTCTTCATCATCTGAATCTCCTTTTATGGAGAAGCAATTTAGAGTCAGACTTGATGTATCTTCAGTTGTGTCTGAGGATGTGTCCACATCTGTGTCCACATCCACATTCTCCTTAGAAACTCTTTCTTCAATTCATGCAAATTTAACATTTAACACATAATGGCAGTTTATCATGGATATGTTAGCAGTTTCCACTTCGTCCTCACTATCACTTAAGGAGGCAGTTAGGCTCATTCCCTTCTTTTTAAGTGTGTTTGCACACTCATAGGCAAAGTGACCATATCCACGACATGCCCTACATTGCACACATTCAGGAGTTCTCTTGTTATCAAAACTTTTCTTCTTGTACCCCTCATTAGGATTACCTTCTTGTTTCTCTAAATCCTGAGAGGTTTTTTAGGAAAACTGTTTCTCCTTTTGTTATTTAGAATAAAGTTGAATTTCTTAGAGATAAGATCCATATCCTCATCCTCAAGGTTTGATTTATCAATTTCTGAGGAAAACTCAACAAGCTCTATTGGAACATCAGCTGCACTCTTGAGGGCAAGGCTTATGTCCTTGTTCTTTTTCTGAGCTCAAGATTTAGCTTGAACACAGTCAACACACCAACAATTTTATCTAATCCTACTGTGTTGGTGTCACTTGTTTTCTCTATAACAGCCACCTTAATGTTAAGCCTTTCAGGTAAGGTCCTCAAAATCTTACTCACAAGTCTGCCATTAGAGATAGATTCTCCCAGACTCGTACATTCATTTGAAATCTCATGGATTTTGGCAGCATATGTGCCTATATCCTCAGTCTCTTCCATTCTAAGAAGTTCAAACCTATCCATTAAAATCCTAAGTCTAGTAGCCTTAACACTTGGAATCCCCTCACATTGCATCTGTAAGATATCCCAAGCATTTTTTGCAATGCTCTCATTAGTGATAAGTTTGTACATATTTCCAAAAATATGGCTGGAAATAGCACCCATGGCCTTAGAATTATAATTAGCAGCCACGATTTCATCAAGAGTCCATTTCTCTTCAGGTTTTCTTTCAAATATAGACTCACCAATACCCGAAGGAGGATTTTTCTCCAATATAGGAGGTTGCCAAGCAACAAGGATACACATCCAAGTTCTTTCATCAATACCTTTGATATAATTACGCATCTTAAACTTCCAAAAAGAATAATTTGCTCCATCCAAAACTGGAGGCTTATTGGCATAGCGAAAGACTTGATAGATGTCAATTACAAGAAGAATTTAATCGATCCTAGCAAGAGACCTTCAACCTTGTAGAATTTAATCAATACAAAAGTTGGAAGAAACAAACCAATGTTTATTAAACGGCAAAAACTGAATTCAAACCCTAAAAACAAAGTATAAATACTCTCAAACAAACCCTAAAAACGCTTTGGAAAATAAAAGACTAAACTACCCTTAATTATTCAAAACATCAGCAAAAAGCAAACTTCTGTCATCGACATGCACGACCGCTCCCCAAACCATGACACGACCGCTCCTCTCCTGCTACTTCAGCCTTTTCGATCCAACTCTTCCATAAACTAGAGAGCAACTTCTTTGACTACATCATTCTCCCCATGCCTGAAAAAATTCGTCCTCGAATTGTCAACCACCTCTTCATCAGACGAGTCCCCGAAATATGGCACCAAATGCTTAACATTAAAAACATCAGACGTATGAACATGGCTAGGTAGTTTCAACTTGTACACATTAGAATTAATCTTCGCAATGATTTCAACAGGACCAATCTTCTTCGCAGATAGTTTATTATACGTACCAACCGACAAACGATCCTTGGTCATGATAGCCCAAACGTAATCACCGACCTGGAACTCCACCTGACACCTCTTCAGATCAGCAGCCTGTTTGAATTTAGCATTCGCGGCCTGTAAATTGTCACGAACCTTGGCATGAACATCCTGTAACCCCGCAACCAAATCCACAACCTTTCCATGAAGCTTTTGCTTACTAGGTAATGTAATAAAATCTAAAGGCCCCTTAGGTTGAACCACGTAGACTACCTGGAACGGGCTAAAACCGGTGCTACGATTGATGGCATGGTTGTGTGCAAATTCAGCATGTGCCAACTTCTGATCCCAAGACTTAACATGATCACCAACCAAACAACGTAACAAATTACCCAACGATTTGTTAACTACCTCTGTCTGACCATCCATCTGTGGGTGATAAGCACTGCTAAAATTAAGCTGAGTATTGGCCATCTTCCACAAGCTTCGCCAAAAGTGACTAAGGAAACGAGTGTCCCTGTCCGATACAATCGCAGACGGTAACCCGTGAAGACGATAAACCTCCTTAAAGAAAAGCTGAGCAACATTAACCGCATCAGTTGTCTTCTTGCATGGGATGAAATGAACCATCTTTGAAAACCTGTCAACAACCACAAATATAGAATCATGTCCCCGCTGTGTACGTGGCAGCCCAAGTACGAAATCCATACTAATCTCAACCCATGGCTGACTCAGAACAGGTAGCGGCATGTACAGCCCCACATTAGACCCCGCACCCTTGGCCATATGACACACCCGACACCTCTGAACGAACTTCTCCACTTCCTTCCTCATGCTCGGCAGAAGTAAGAAGCTTGTACTAGCTGCAAAGTACGATCTCGCCCAACATGGCCCTCCATGCAGCTCTTGAACAATCAACAAACAAAGGCTACACTCCGGAACACATAACTGATTGCCTCTGAACAAAAACCCATCATGCAGCAAGAAGTCAGGCTTACGTCCCTGTAAGTACCCCAATCTGGATCACCCCCTTTCAAGCACACGGGAAACACCGCAGACTCATCAACGCAGTCTCGACGACCTCTGGCACTCAAAACCCTCTCAAAACCCCCAGCCAAACCAAGGGAGGAGCCTTTCTAGGATAAAAAGGGACAAAAGGACCTTTTGGGAATTTTCAGGAAATTGGAAAAGCAATAATGGTCCGTACGGATCTCTTTGCTTTAATAATTACTGAATCCTCTTAAAGTCCACAATATTCCCTCAAATCCCGGGGAAAATGATTACCCTCCTGCAGAGTTGGTCCGTACGGACCTCTTTGCATGTCAACTTGGTCCGTACGGACCTTATTGCACAGGGAACATCATAATTGCAAATATTCACCATCATCACTGCATTCCCTCAAATCAAGGAAAACCAAAAGTCCGGATTACTGGAGGTCCGTACGGACCTCTTTGCACCAAATCTCGACACTATAAATAGAGGGCTCCCCTCCTCATTTTCACACACCTCCCACTTCTCTCTTCCTCCCTGTGCCTTCTCGGCTTCCCTCTAAGTCCTTCCGAGGCATTCCCACCCCTTTCGGATCCTTCCGAGGCCTTTCGAGCCCCCTCGCGGTGCTCCGAAGCCTCCCGAGCGCTCCCGCGATGCTCCCGCGCCGCCCCGAGGCACTCTCGAGGTACTCGAGGCCCCTCGTGGTACTCCGAGGCCTCGCTCGGTCTTTCCACGGTGTCCCGGCTCTTTCCGAGTCAAACCGGCGATCCCAAACCACGCCGAAACTCCGCCCGAGTGACTCCCGCCACCCCAACGCACGCCGAACCTTCGCCCGAGTGATCCTGGCCGATCCCACGCACGCCGAACCTCCGCCCGAACGCAGCCTCGCAACATCAACTCACGCCGAAACTCGTCCGCGTACAACCGGCCCCTCCCGGGCAATCCCGATTCATACCGAACGCTTACTCCGACCTCAAACACTATTCCTCAGCGGAAGACAGACACGAACCAACATTGGTAAGGCTTCCTTCCATTACTATTTCAATACATTTCAATACGTAGTGTATAATGTAGACATCCGACACAGCATGCATTTTTAAAAAAGTACACACACACACACACAACATTTAAAGGATATTAGGGGTATCCGAAAGACTCGTTTTACGAGGCGACTCGGGTGAGCTCTAATATTCTAATATTCTCTTCCCGAGGAGTCATCTGACCTCCGAACTCAAAATCTCATCACACAAAAACAGTTTAAAATTATCTTTAAACTGATGCCCTTTTTCAATGTTTTGGGCTTAATAAAAACGGCGTGGCGACTCTACAAATGCGAAAACAAACGGCGAGACACCCTCCAACGCGAAAGACGCCAGATGCCGGGGCACGAGCGCGCTGCTTCTCGGATTCGGGCTATTTCAGTTGGCGACTCCGCTGGGGATTTATTGTTTTAAAAACTTTTAAACAAAACAAAAGATTTTTAAAACAATGATGAGGGTCAAACTTTCATTTTACCCCTTTCTTTAACTGTTGTGTGTGTGTGCACGTGCTTTACTTTTTATTTTACAAAAAAAATAAAAATACAAAAAAATGCATCAATATACATCTGTGCATACATTTAAAATTCTTCAAAAACTTCGTTTTACTCGTAAAAGAATTTTAGAGACCGCACACTACGCGCATCGCCGCCTCGGTTACACCGCACACTACTCACACTGCCGCTTTGCTACACCGCACGCTACGCGCACCGCCGCCTGATACACCGCACACTACAACCTCAACCCGGAGTGGTCTCGCTTGGCCCCGTTTGGTCTTCCTAGGCCTCTTGACGCGCACGGATCATTCCAAACATCCCATCCTAGCCAAGCGTCAACCCCGCACGTTTGAGTCTTGAGTCACACTCGTCCCGCACTCGGTTGGTTTTACCTCCGTGTCATACAAAGATGGATACATATACCATGCCGGCCATTTTTCGAGTCAAGGCTCTAACTCAAGATCCTCGCGCAAGCAAAGCGATGAAAGGTCATGCTAAAATCTTGACTCGATCTTGATTTCCGAAGCTACACCTGCACGATGTTCCGTCCCTGATATACATCCATGCTCACATGACACCATGTTATCACGCCTTTGATACGTCGCCCATGACAATATGACCCAGCCAACGCCTAACGTCACGTATCCCTTGCGCAAGCAAGGTAAAGAGAGGTCATGCCGAACTTCGACTCGATCTTGACTTAGCGGCCGGCTCTGCTCACTATTCACATGGCTAATGCATCAAAACGAACATGACAAAGCCTGGCCCTTAGGTTCGATTTTTCTTTTAGGCCGGTGGAAACCACTTGCACTATAGGACCCTCGCCCGGGGCCGTCCACCCCGGGATGTCGAAATACAGTGTGCAAAACGAGGGCTTATAGCCGCACGTATGGTCTCCATCGACCCAGATCTAGCATAGTTGTGAAAAAGAAGAGCAATCTTTTCCAACCTACCTAGGATTCGAGAAAACATGTTTTAAGTAATTTAAAACAACAAAAAAATCATAAATAAAAGAAACGGAAACCGCATGCCACGTGAGCTTTCCCCTTTTATCCCGTAAGGCCATTCCCGTGTCTAAACCTTGCCCGTCACCCTCCAAATAACCGAGAGTGGTTGAGAATACCTGAAGTCGCCTTTTCAAGATTTGAGGTCACAAGGTCCGATAGCTCCTTCCAGCTCAAGGCTCGCACCGTCCCGCTACTCTCCATGACGGATCATCGATAACAGTGAGGGAAACGGAACCCCGCCACTAAGGAACCTCCAGACAATGGAGGAGGTGCCGCGAGCCTTCGAAACCATCAAGAAGCGCCAAGAAGAACAAAGCAAGCTCGGATCGTAGACACCTTACGTCTTCGAGGAACAGTGCAGTTCCCAACTCCGATGGAACCTTTGTTCTCATAGAGGACGAAGACATACCGGCTCCCCCTTCTCAAAGCTATCAAGCAAGTTCCGCCTCCGCCAAGCTACGAGATCCCAAAGAACGCAAAGCGCCTTCCGCTCAAAGCTCCTCGGGCGTCGGCCATCAGCGGCTCGACATGCCCGCCTCGGCCACAGTCGGTTTCTCGGCTGCACATCAAGCTCGCACCAACAAGACACATACGTGCTCGCTTCCGTCCGATCCCAATGCATCTCGAGATCCCCAGATTCAATCCTTTGCCTCTATACGAGCTCTCGCAACCACAATCAAAAGTCCCCATGCTTACTGTGGGACAGCATCCCGAGCGGATATCCCGACATCTCAAGCTTGCCACCCGCTAGTCTCGCTAATGGGGCTAACGAATCATTTCCCCAGCCTCCCAAACACAACCCTTATGACTCGGCAATCACGCCCTCAACTTCAACACCCGGTGGTATGGGTTGGTATACACTCAACTACCTCCCCAAGACTCTCGAATGGCGATCCCATCGCCCAATCCACCTCCATCTTCGCTTCCGTCCCCGAAAACGGTAACCCACCTCGCATAGCTCGATCCTCACACGGCTTGGCCGATCGAACAAATGAAAGACATGCAAGGCAAGCTAGCTAGTTCTCAAGGACTCCCTCCGCCTACCGATCCGAACAAAGTTGTCCCTCTCCCTCCAAAGTTCAGATGCCTAAATGGAAAAGTTTGACGGTGACGTAATGCCCAAAACCCACATCGACACCTACGTCCCGGGTATGAGAGCCAAAGGGGCAACCCTCAACAGATGGCGATCACTTTCAACATTCCCTCAAATCCACAAAGACTAAGGTGGTTCCTCAATGTGAAGGCGTAAAACCGCTCCACGTGGGATCGAGATCGGTGAAATCTTCCTGGAGAAGTACCGCGCCAACCTTGAATGGGAGACAAACCGCCATGACTCCGCAAGCCACCGAACAAAAGGATGACGAACCAAAGTGGGCGAGTTCTACAAAAGATGGAACTGGAAGCTAAGCGAGATAATGGATCCACTTTCCAAAGAAGAGCAGATGGACATTTTCCATTCCCGCCTCAAGCCATCTTTGAGCACCTTGATCGCCCACCATTTCTATCCGGATCTCCGTGCCACGGTCAACGCCGGACAAAGTTTGAAAAGACTCGAGTCTTCAAAAGGCAACAAAGAACCCCGCCTCATCTTACCGCTATCGAACAAACCCGGCAACTTCAACTCCCGCCCGACCAAAGGAAAAGAAGCAAATGGAACAAGACACTACATTCGTAACTGAGCTCAAGTAAACCGCGATCAAGCGTACCCCCAAAGAATAACAATCCCCTCGCTTCCCACAGCTCCAAAGATTTAGACAACCTTGAAATGCCCTTGGGTCAAGTATTTGAAGCTTTGGTGAAACAAAATCTTCTCAAGCCGCTCGAGAATTTCCAACCAAAGACTCCCAAACCCAACATGGATATGAGCAAGCACCGCGCCTTTCCACAACTACCCCGGCCACACCACCGACAATTGCTTCGTGCTCGCTGTGTGGTCCAGTGGGCTCATTGAGGAGGGAAAATTGGAACGCCCTCATGGTCCCAATACCATCGGAAATCCATTCCCCCGGAACGACTGTGGTAAACTCAATAGCCTTTGACGAAACTCCAAGCGAGAGCAGCACTTCGCAATTTCCGAAACCGTCGCATGCCGTCCCGCTATGATCGGGAGCGTGAAACCAAAGTCAAAAGGTCTCGTGACCGGGAATCAGACAAGAACGCCCAAGGGCAATCGTCTCCCTACGATCTTTGCCCCAGCCAAGGCATACAAATGGATGGATCGAACGTTCTCTGTAAGAGACCGAGTCCAAACGGTAGCACGGAAGCGGTTTAGCCTTCACAGACGATGACTTGCCAATATGTGAGAATCGGCACAACGAAGCCCTCCTCATCCTCATAAAAATAGAGATGTTCTTCCTCCCGAACGTCTTGATTGGATAACGGCTCCGCAGCCAACATCATCGCTTTGAGCACATTGAAACGACTCCGCATCGACCGCTCTCTCGATAAGGCCTTCACCTCGGTAATCCGAGCCTACGATTCCACCGCACGACCAATCGTAGGAGTCATCAATTTGAGGATCCAATTCGACGTACAACCGGAGTTTCCGTAGAGTTCCAAGTCGTGGAAATCAAACCAACCTTCTCTCGCTTTGTTGGGACGACCTTGGATACATCGATGAAAGCAGATCATCTACTCTTCACCAATGCGTGAAATTCATCAATGCCAATGGAGCGATCGAAGTGATCCGCGGAAGCAAAGCAGTAATGGCAAGTGCTTGGCCGCCAAGCTATGACCCGGAAGAAGGTCCCGACATGACCGAATACTCTTCCCTGCATAATTCTCCTACCCCGTCCCGCTACGAAGTGGATCCTTACATCCACTCTCTAAGCCGCGACGAGCCGGAAATCGAAGAACTCATGGGTCAGGATGACAACTCGATATATGCGATCGTGAAGAATGCTTGAGAGAGGATCAAGAAATGGATGCCCTAATGGAGATTGATCGAGGAGTAGACCCTTACTTCGCCGAAAACCCTCTTGCAACCGGCTCATCACCGATCCTCGATACAAGACAACCCTCTAGCCGACACTCTCGGATCTTACTGGGACAGCCATCACAGCCTAGTTCAATTCAACATTTCGGTGTCCGACTCCGGATGAACAGTGGCGCAACCTCCTCCAAGGCTTAATCAGGGAAGGAGATATAGCATGCCCCTCGAATCGACATTGTAAATGTCGTCCAAGCAAAGATCCTGCATAAAGAGGCGTATTCTATGAAAGTGATCAACATCAGCAAGAATCAACTCCGACCGCCGAATGCTTCGCCTTTCTTAGAAGTAGCCCTCGCCGACTTCTATCATCAAAACCCCCAAGGATCAGTGGCAACACTAATGGAGGGACATCATCGTGGAGCAGCCAAAAACCTCCGCGATCCGGTTTGAAATCGAACCGCATGCAAGCTACTTTCCGGACTCATGCCAAGGGATGATCGGCCACCGAACCAAAGACCACTCCCTCTAGAGCTACAAACATCCGAGAGTAATGAAGCTCGGTCCAATCCTCGTCGCCTATAGTCTAGCTTCGAGTCTTGTTGTTCGTGTACTCACATCTTTGAGTCTTTGACGGCTTTACGCCCAACGATTGTGAGTCTTTGATCAACAATGTACGCCTTCACGCTTTCAATAAAAGGTCCGACCTTCCTAAAAAATCATTTCATTGCATCTTTAACAAATAATGATGTTAACTAATCAAAACAAGCTTAATAACAATTCATCTATACAAAAGGCAAACACATTAATTAAATAAATGCATCAAGCAAACATTTAAGCATGTTGTCAAACGAGAGAAAACCGGGCCCAAGCCGCCGAGAAGGTTTTAATCACAACGATTTGCAAGATTGTCGAAGAGCCAAAGAGACGCAAGTCCGACGCCATTTCCAAAGACAAACCAGCATCTTCCAATACCTCAAGAACAGGGAAACCACCTTCATGAACAAGGAAGACCCACACACTAAGGGGTCAAAACCAAGAGCATCATGGCCATAAAACGCCTCGCCTCTCACTTCGTCATCCTCGGGACATGCTATACAAGAAACGCTACCATGGACCACTCCTACGCCGCACGCCCAAGAAGAAGCAAACAAGTTCATGAACGAAGTCCACAATGGGGCTTGCGGTCCCCACACGAACGCCGTGAGCCCCCGATGCAAATCATTCTCGTGATGGGCTACTACTGGATCTCCATGGAGGCAGATTGCATCCACTTTGTCCGAAGCCGCGACAAGTGCCAACGGTTCTCCAACCTCAATCATCTACCTCCCCACGATCTCTACCGCATGACTACACTCGCCATTTGCCACTGGGGAATTGACGTCATCGGGAAAATTGCTCCGCCAGCAAAGAATCTGGCCACGAGTTCATCTTAGTAGCCATCGACTACTTCACCAAATGGGACGAAGCCAAGTCCTACAAGGTACTCACCTCCAAGAAGGTCGCGCATTTCCTCAAAGAAAACATCATTCGCCGATACGCGCATCCCAAATGAGATCATATCGTACAATGGTTCACACTTCGAAGGGGAATTGATGCATCGCCGGGCCGAATTCAAGATCACACGCCACAAATCTTCTCCCTACCTGGCCACAAAACAAACGGCGCCGTGGAAGCAAAGAAACAAAACCTCGAAGCGGATCATCCGAAAATGACCACCCGAGGACGAGATTGGCCCGAGAAGCCGCACCTTGCACTTTGGGGCTACCGCACACGCCAATCACCACGGAGAAACCCCATTCGCCCGACATACGGGATGGAAGCGCCCTTCCCATCGAATTGGAAATTCCTCACTCCGAGCGCCGCCGGAAAATGACATCAACGAAGTTGAATGGCTCAAGCCGACACGACAAATTGGCTCGCTAAACGAGCGACGATTAAAGGCTATGGAACACGTCCGAGCCTATCAAAGCAGATGGCTAGAGCTTTCGACAAGAAAGTCAAATCCCGAGACATCGTGGAAGGCGACTCAGACTCAAAGAAAAGCCTCCCACTCGAACCAACCCACTGGGAAAATGGGAACCCACATGGATCGGCCCTTTCGTGGTACAAAAGATCTTCTCCGAGGTGCCATGAAGCCGATGCACCTAGACGGCAATCCCTTCATGGCGAATCCGGGGCCAATCGGAAGCAAACTTCGCAGATACTTCGCCTAAAGAAGAACAATCAGGCATCTCGCACTCCATGTAGCGCCGAACTACGCAGCACCGAGCCCTCTAGTCCTGGGGAACGTAGGCAACCTTAATTGGTCCGGTCTAAAAATACACAAAAAGTCAAAAGTTCAATGTCAATCAAGACCTCCATCAAGCTACGCACTTTTCAAGAACACGCCCCAACAATACTTTGACCAAGTCAAACGACGGCGGCAACATCAAAGGACATCCGAGGGTCACTCAAGATCAAACGATCGACTCATGTCTCGCTTCCAAGCCGGGGCTTGTCTTCGCCTCACGCGCTTCAAAAAAAAAAAGAGAGCAAGGGCTCACAAAAAAAGAGCAAGGGCTCACAAAAAAAAAAAAAAGAGAGCTCGAGCAAGGGCTCACAAAAAAAAACAAAAGAAGCTCAAACAGAAGCTACAAAAAACGAGGTCAAGATACCCGACGCCAACAAGAGGCAAAAAAAAAAAAAAAAGACCGTCAAAACGACTTTTCAGGGGATCATTCAACCTCTCAGTCCAGCACAAAGCCTCAGCAAAGGGGATTGCTGCCATGGCCTGCATCCGCTTCACCCGCAAACGCAACAGAAAAGTTCAAAGATGGACGCTGACAAAGTGCATAAAAGACACAAAGGCAAACAAGAGATCTTGCGTCTCGACAAAGCTTTAAAAGTAAATCACAAATCACTAACTGTTACAACATTTCTTGATGAGTTCAAGCACGGTCTACTCTCAAGTTCACAACATGCTAAAAGACAAACTCTTTAATACATTTAACAAATAATGTGTTTGCAAATGCAATGAATGGATACCTAGGAGGTCATTCCGCGCCATCTCGCGCTTGTCCCTCGCCATTCTTTCCTTTCTTCCCTCGTCCCCGCGAGTCTTCTTTCGTTCCACGTGAACCAACTCGCGTCTCTCAGCCCGAGATCCGGGGTCCTCCCCGTAGAGTCAAACAATCCAAAGCAGCCTCTCGTGGCTTCATTCGCCCGTGCTTCGGCTCGGATCTCCTCCCCGCGAGTCCCGCAAAAGAGGACCTCTCCCCGTCGCCGGTCAACTCTAGTCTCGTAGTCAAACAAAGTGTCTCCCGTCACATCCAAAGTGGTCGACTGTGCTTCGCACTCCTAAGGCAATAGCTACTACGGCAACCGGTCCTGCACCGTTACACGCTCGCTCTCCAAGACCACTGGGACCGCCCAACACGCCGCTCATACCAGCCAGGTACCGAGTCGTCAATACAACACTCCCCGACATCTAAGGAGTACCACAGAGGGAAAGCGGAATACTTCCATACCTCGTAAAATACAAGAAGGCACTCGAAGCCGCCATATAAAGAGGAAGCTATCTCCGCAGCAGCAAGGTCATCCTGCCCCAACAAAGGCTCCTCGCTTCATCCCAAACCGCCGGAAACAAGCGACGGAATATAGAAGGAGGACCAAGACAAACCCGGAACTCGACAACATAGGACCCTTCCCGAAAGACCCTCCTAGTCTCAATCCTCCAGTGAGGAACCCACCAACGGATCTCGACGCGTACCAAGCCGTGCCATCCATCTCTCCCAAGCGGATCCGATCCATATCCAACACAAGAGGTCGCCGAGCAAATGACCACGGGCTAAACGACGTCTGAGCTCGGCATGGCCTCGAAGTCTCTCTCGCAGCCCACAAGGTGAGCAAAGCGGGGCTTCCCTCTCACGAAACGATCCCCGCCGCGACGGCCGATACCACGAAGAGTCTCCCCAAAGACTAACGGGACAATATCCTCTCCAACTCTCGCAGTTGTCCAACCACATCTAGCAAAGCACCATCGCAAATGCCAAGCGGAGCCGACCACGAAAAGCGTCGCCATCACGCACAAGGCAAATGCGTCCCAAGAGACATCACTCTCATCATCAACCATGAACCGCTCTGGCAGCTCGTAAATGTCAATATGACCCGAATCAAGGATCATGCCCCGCACTTCTTCCAACGAAGTACGAAGAAAGCCTCGCAAGCTTCACGCTCACCGCAAAGACCACCAATCAAAGGGAAGCGAGATGGCCTCCACCTCCGGGCCCTCCAATCAAAGCCCGAAAATCCTCAAAAGTGGGCACCATTTCATCGTAGGAGAAACAAGACACATGCCTCCTAACATCCTGCAACTTCGCGCGGCAAAACTCCCGCAACAAATCCCAATCAGAACCAACTCCTTAAAAGACCAAATCGAGCAAAGACGAAACCTTACCTCGAAAGCCCATCTCGATGCCTCATACGGCGCCGCATCCACGTTTTCGCCTGCTCAAGGAAGTGTGCTTGCCTCTCCCGCGAAAGCCTCGGCAAAATTCTAGGAACGTACGAAGAATCCATGGCAAAAATGGAGGTTCCTAGAGAAAATGGGGAAGAAAGCTCGAAAATGGTCGCAAATGGGGAAATGGGGAAGAACCGCATTAATCGGAAAGCATTTATCTCCTTCCCAAAAGCAAGGTTGGTCCGTACGGACCTCTTGCATGCTAAGTATGTCCGTACGGACCTCCTTGCAACCGTAACCCATTTTCCCAAAGAACAAGCATAACAACCACCGTCCTCGCAGACCTTGCTCCAAATCGCCCAAACACCGGCCAAAGCCACTTCCCGCAAACATACACTACCCACAAACGCACTCTCACCACGTGGCATGCACAAAATAAAAATACTAGCAACAATTTCTAGGACAAATCCCGTGAATCACAAAAATGACATTACATCTTAAAATAAAATGCCGTTTGCCGTGCAAATACAAGTGTTTTATTACAGTACATCAAATGTCCGTTGCTAAAAAAAAAAGAGAAGATATGAAAAGAGGGAAAGCAAATGAATATTAATCCGACTCTCGCATCATCATCCTCGCCAAGATCATCAAGAGAGAAGTCGGGCATCCCCATGAACTCGCCCGTCATATCCTCGCCATCGAGTACCGAGCCCTCCCGAGGCCGGTACTCAAAGTACTCAAGGATCAAATCCGCGAAAGGATTAAAGAAAGAAGGCTCGACGAACCCTCGCCCCGCGCATCCCGCCGAGGGAAGAACCGATAAAAGGGCTCGCCGCCCTGAGCTCCCGAAGATGTCCCGCATCCATGCTATGCCGCCTCGAAGCGTCCTCTCCCGCTGTGGCTCCCTGGCTCGGCTTCCTCGTGGAGGAACGCTGTAATGCCTCGAAGGCATAAAGCTCGTACGCCGCACGCATCGGGAAGACCGGCAAGACAAGCTCTTCGACGCCATCTTCTTCGCAAAACGACCTCATCGCCACATAACGGCGAGTCAAGCATATCATAGGCTCTCCCCTGGACTCCGCACAAGCAAGCGCCAAGGAAACGCCAAAGAATACGCTTATACTCAACAACAAAAAGAGAAAAAGACAAAAGATGCCAAGACGGAAAAGAGTAAGCACACTCACCGATCTATCTGGGATACACTTGCAGATGCAGCAGAGCTCGCTTCGTAAACGGGTACAGACACCCTCCTCTCGATCCGTCCCCACGGACATACGTGAAATCCGGCCCCGCATCGGAATCCTCTCGGGAACCCGCGCCGCCTCTCTCTCCTCGCCAATACCCGCGCGCCCTCAACTTCCTCCTCACGAAGGCCCCATACTCCTCTCCATACAAAATGAACTCCTCGGCACCCACACCGCCAAGGTACCTCTCAAAATCCAAGCACATCCATGTCCCGGAATCAAGCATCCCAAAAGGAGGGTCCCTCTGAGCCACGGAAGCACACCGGGCCATGCCGCTGTAAGACCCGCTCCCTGTACATGACGCCGCAAGTCGTGCCCCACAAAGATCTTCCGCCGCGCCGTCACCTCCGTGAGCCCCCTCAAACTCATCGCCTCATACCGAGCCCACGGAACAAAATAAACCCCTCCGGGCTACCCTCTCCGTACGCTCCCGCACATCCCCGTAGGCGATGGTGAGCTTCCCCCGCCGGTCCTCCTCTTCCTCGGGCCAGATGAGCTCAAACTCAAGATAGCAGATACGCAAAGAATGTACCCTGGATCTCTATCCCACGGGAAGCACCGAAAATCTCGTAAAACCACACTCGTGACAAAAATTGAAAAGGCTCAGCTGAAAAGAAAACAGAGAAACGACAAGTTGCTAAATCAAAAATAGCAATAAACTCATACCTCCAAAGCAAAGTCAAACAGCCAATGAACTGCCACACTCTGGCTAAACCGGTCCAAAGAAAGTAGAGCTTCGCCAAGCCTCGCTCGCCCAAGCGATATCACAAACCCTTCCAGATCAATCAAGCTTCCAACAGAGCAAAGGGAGCCGTAGCCGCGTGGTTCGAGAACAAAGTCTCTGGACAAAGGCAAACCACAAAAGAGCGCGCCACCGCTTCCGCCGTCACCCGGCCGGTACCCGAACATAGGCCCCGACGCCGGCCGTGATCCTCGCCCCACATCGCTATACAACATCCCTGTGCCCTCGCGAGGACGAGGCTCAAAGCCCAAAGCAGCCTTTGGCCAACACATCATCGGAGATCATATCTCTCCACCGCACCGGCCCTCCTTTCAAGGAAAGCCCTGCATCGCAAAGAAAGCTCTGGGCTGGCGTCACCGTCACCTCTCCCCAACTCGTATGGAAGGTGTGGGTGGTATCCCACCAATACTCGAAAGGCCAAGGAAGACGCTCTTGTTCTTCCTCGTGTCGAGAGACCCCACTGTGTTCTCTACGAACACACCTGTGCCGTAAGCGTAGACCAGCCTCCCGGGACTCGGCCTACCATCCACAGAAATATCGTGCATCCGCCGCCACAACTCAACAATGCCTCGAGCGATCCCCGAGTCTTTCATCCTCTTGGCCTTCCCGCCATGAGCCCCACATCCCGCAGTAAACACAAAGAAAGGTACGTCAATCACGCATTAATATAAAACAAAAGGCACAAAAGTCCGTCCCAAACACGGAACACATTGCAATATAACCCGTCACAAAACACGGCACACATTGCACATAATTTTCACATGCACATATAACCCGTCACAAAACACGGCACATATTGCACATAATTTTCACATACATTATACACATATTTTTCACATATAACCCGTCACAAAAACACGGCACATATTGCACATATTTTCCCCACAAAGTCCGTCACCCAAGAACACGGCACACACTGCATAACACATTTTCAAAAAATCCGTCCCTACACGGCACACACTTTCGTACAAAACCCGTCACAAAATACGGCACATGTCACATTTTTTCACAAAAATTTGTCACTACACGACAAACTTTTCTCATGATGTACATACATAAATAGCATACGGTACAAAACACCAAAGCATGCATTTCATTAGAGAGGCACTTTATTTTCACAAATAAAAGCTAATCTACACATTTCTCGCACAAAATACACATACCCACAATTTTTACATGTCCATTTTCAACAATTCATCAAGAATTTCACAAAAGGCATAAAAATAACAAAATTCAAAAATGCGAAAAACTAAAACCTAGTTCTAGCATTCAAAAATTCGAGTAGGGAATCAAAACGAACGGATTTCTTACCTCCCCGACGTTCCTAGAACGACGATTGTGCACCTCCGGATTTGGATACAAGACATCCTGTTCTTCGAAGATGGAACAAACGAGATCCAATTTCTGGAGCTCCATCCGTTGCTCGACCACTTCTTGACCGCGTTGTCGACGATTCCTTCGAGATCCTTCCGCCTACTGCAAAGCGATTCAAGCGAAAAATGGAAGAGTTTGGTTAACAATGGAGGTTTCTTCCTCTCTCTCTCTCTCGGCCTGGTTCGTGAAACCGGGAATGGGAAATGAAGGGATGCCTCGCTTTTTAACCCGGTCAAAACCTCGGGAATCAGAAATCAAAGTGGTCCGTACGACCTCTTTATCCCAGTTGGTCCGTACGGACCTTCTTGCAAGGGAGGGCTAAATTACTTTCCCCGCCTTATAATCTTTGCCCCCGGCCGTCCTAAGGCCTTTTTCAAAGAAATCCAAGTGCGTAATGGTCCCTAACCCTTCAATTCAACCACCGGGCCTGTAAGACCGGTCCTCGCCCACTCTCAACTGGCACTCAATGACCCGGCCGCCAATGTAAGACCGGCCTCGCCACTCCAACGGCAATTCAACCACGGCCAATGTAAGACCGCGGTCTCCGCTCACTCCAACGGCAACGCAAATCCACCGGCCAATGCTAAGCCCGGGACCTCGCCACTCCAACGGCAATTCAACCACCGGCCGTCAATGTAAGCCCGACTCGCCCACTCCAACGACACACCCAACCATCTAGCCGTCGTAAGCCCGAACCCGCCCACTAACAAGAATTCAAGAAGGAGCCAACACCTCCCAACACGAATATCAAGGCACGAGACGCCTCCAAAACGCTCAACGGCAACTCAAGCACCGGCCCTCAAAACAGGTCCGAAGACACTTTCCCAAAGTAAAAGGCCCCTACAAGGTCACGCATCCTCAAAGAATTCAAACACCGCCATCAAAGTAAGCCCAAGCTCCTCCCCAACAAGTCAAAGGGAAGTCGTACAAGATCGCATATCCTCAAAGACGGCCGTCAATGTAAGCCCGAACTCGCCCACTCAACGGCAAAACAAGCGCAAGAAGGAGCCAACACCTCCGAGTACAAATCCCAAGGCACGAAACGCCTCCAAAACGCTAAATGGTGAAGCAATCACCGGCCATCATCCTCGCCCACTCCAACGGCAACGCAAGCACCGGCCATCAAACTGACGAAGCACGAGGCAGCTAGGCCTCTCGCAATCAAAGTCCTCCCGCGTGGCACCAACCGCCGCCAGAAGACGATTCAAAGTCCTCCCGCGTGGCACCAACCGCCGCCAGAAGACGATTCAAAGTCCTCCCGCGTGGCACCAACCGCCGCCAAGACGATTCAAAGTCCTCCCGCGTGGCACCAACCGCCGCCGTAAGACGATCTCAAAGTCCTCCCGCGTGGCACCAACCGCCGCCGTAAGACGATTCAAAGTCCTCCCGCGTGGCACCAACCGCCGCCGTAAGACGATTCAAAGTCCTCCCGCGTGGCACCAACCGCCGCCAAGACGATTCAAAGTCCTCCCGCGTGCACCAACCGCGCCGTAAGATGACTTCTAAAGTCCTCCCTGCGTGGCACCAAAACTGGGCCGTATAGACATCTATTCCAAAGTCCTCACGCGTGGCGCTTTAACCACATTCCGGAAGACCGTATTCAAATTTCCTCAAATCACTATCTTCGGCCCTAAGGCCTTAAACCACCCGATTAGGAAAATCGTAAAATTTCCATCCCAGACACCACCACGTCCTCACAATTGACCTCGGCGGTCACCACATCTTAGGACACCACCACGTCCTTACCACCGACCTCGGCGGTCGCACAACACTGTGGCACCACCACGCCCGCACTCACAATTTCGCGACCTCGAACTACGACTGTGCTTAATTCCCGCCAGGATACGTAGGAATCCTATCACAGTGGTCCATCCATCGACCTATGCGGTCACCCAGACACCACCGCGTCCTCACAACCGACTCCTCGGCGGTCACGCAACACTTCGTGGCACCACCACGCCCGCATTCACAAAACGCTCACCCCACACTCCGAACTACGACTGTGCTTGATTCCCGCTGTGGATACGTAGGAATCCTATCACAGGTCCACTTACCGACCTAAACGGCCACACAATAGGACACCACCACGTCCTCACACCGACCTCCCTGGCCACTTTATCTCCCAAAGACGCGATCCAGACAGGACCCTTATCTTATCGGCGACCCCACTTCTTTCATAAGCGACGTCGTCGAGGGCTTCGTAAGTACCCCAACTGGATCACCCCTTTTAAGCACACGGGAAACACCGCACTCATCAACGCAGTCTCGACGACCTCTGGCACTCAAAACCTTCTCAAAACCCCCAGCCAAACTAAGGGAGGAGCCTTTCTAGGATAAAAAGGGACAAAAGGACCTTTTGGGAATTTTCAGGAAATTGAAAAAGCAATAATGGTCCGTACGGACCTCTTTGCTTTAATAATTACTGAATCCTCTTAAAGTCCACAATATTCCCTCAAATCCCGGGGAAATGATTACCCTCAGCAGAGTTGGTCCGTACGACCTCTTGCATGTCAACTTGGTCCGTACGGACCTTATTGCACAGTGGAACATCATAATTGCAAAATATTCACCATCATCACTGCATTCCCTCAAATCAAGGAAAACCAAAAGTCTGGATTACTGTGGAGGTCCGTACGGACCTCTTTGCACCAAATCTGGCACTATAAATAGAGGGCTCCCCCTCCTCATTTTCACACACCTCCCACTTCTCCCTTCCTCCCTAGGCCTTCTGGCTTCCCCTCTAAGTCCTTCCGAGGCATTCTCGGCCCCTTTCGGATCCTTCCGAGGCTTTCCGAGCCCCCTCGTGGTGCTCCGAAGCCTCCCCGAGCGCTCCCGCGATGCTCCCGCGCCGCCCGAGGCACTCTCGAGGTACTCCGAGGCCCCTCGTGGTACTCCGAGGCCTTGCCTCGGTCTTTCCACCTGTCCCGCTCTTTCCGAGTCAAACCGGCGATCCCAAACCACGCCGAAACTCGCCCGAGTGACTCCCGCCACCCCAACGCACGCCGAACCTCTCGCCCGAGTGATCCCGGCTGATCCCCACGCACGCCGAACCTCTCGCCCGAACGCAGCCTCGCAACATCAACTCACGCCGAAACTCGTCCGCAACCGGCCCTCCCGAAGCAATCCAGATGAGTACCGAACGCTACTCCGACCTCAAAAACTATTCCTCAGCGGAAGACAGACACGAACCAACATTGGTAAGGCTTCCTTCCATTACTATTTCAATACATTTCAATACGTAGTGTACAATGTAGACATCCGATACAAAGATGCATTTTTAAAAAAGCACACACACACACACAACATTTAAAGGATATTAGGGGTATCCGAAAGACTCATTTTACGAGGCGACTCGGGTGAGCTCTAATATTCTAATATTCTCTTCCCGAGGAGTCATCTGACCTCCGAACTCAAAATCTCATCACACAAAAACAGTTTAAAATTATCTTTAAACTGATGCCCTTTTTCAATGTTTTGGGCTTAATAAAAACGGCGTGGCGACTCTACAAATGCGAAAACAAACGGCGAGACACCCTCCAACGCGAAAGATGCCAAATGCCGGGGCGCGAGCGCGCTGCCTCTCGGATCCGGGCTATTTCAGTCCCGCCTTAACATCCTCCAGAACAACCGAAAAGTATGGGTCAGCTGCGAGTAACTCACGGAACAACTCAAAACCTGGGACTTCAATGCGCAAAGTTGTCGGTAAGCCCCGCCATCGACTCAATGCATCTGCCTCTTTGTTAGTCACCCCTGCCTTATGATTAACCACAAATGTGAATTGTTGAAGAAATGCCATCCAGCGAGCATGACGATCCAAAACCTTGTCCTGACTATGTAGATGACGTAACGAATCATGGTCCGTGAATAAGATGAACTCTTGGTGGAACAAGTAATGCCGCCAATGTTTCACGGCCTGAACAACCGCATAGAATTCCAAGTCGTACGTACTATACCGAGCCTTGGCCCCCGACAACTTCTCATTGAAGTATGCCACTGGCCGCCCATGTTGGCTCAAAACAGCCCCAATTCCCACCTTGGAAGCGTCTGTATGCAACTCAAATGGTTGTGCAAAATCGGGTAATACCAAAATAGGCGTGGTCGTCAACCTCTCCTTAACTTGCTGAAACGCATTGTCTGCCTCCGTAGTCCAAGAAAAATGAGCACCTTTCATGCAATCAGTAATAGGCGCCATAATGCTACTGAAATGAGGAATAAAACGACGATAGAAAGATGCTAACCCATGAAAACTCCGCACCTCTGTGATCTTAGTAGGAACGGGCCAAAGTTGAACCGTTGCTATCTTGCCCGTATCTACCTGTAGCCCTTCACCCGAAATTACATACCCCAAAAATAATACTCGCGGTACCATAAAAACACATTTCTTTGTTGCTGCATAGAATTTCTCCTTCTGATGCACAGACAAGACCTCCCGCACATGTTGTATATGCTCTTCTTGACTCCGACTATAAATAAGAATGTCATCAAAATAGACCACTACAAAATTCCCAATAAACGGTCGCAGCAGTTGGTTCATCACATGCATGAACGTACTCGGGGCATTAGACAACCCAAACGGCATAACCAACCACTCGTATAGGCCTTCGCGGGTTTTGAAGGCGGTCTTCCACTCATCTCTTGGCCTAACTCGAATCTGATAATGCCCACTTTTCAAATCCAATTTTGTAAAGACCACAGCCCCACTAATCTGATCAAGCAGATCATTAAATTGAGGAATCAGAAACCTGTAACGTACTGTAATCTTGTTAATGGCCCTGCTGTCAACACACATATGCTAAGACCCATTCTGTTTAGAAATCAAAATAGCCGGAACCGCACTTGGGCTCAAACTTTCCCGAATATGCCCCTTTGCCAACAATTCTTTCACCTGCCTACGCAATTCCTCGTGTTCCTTTGGACTCATACGATAATGAGGTCTGTTAGGAAGACTCGCCCCATGAACGAGATCAATATGGTGTTGAATATCTCGGAGGGGTGGTAATTCAGAAGTCAACTCATTCGGAAACACACTAGCAAATTCCTGTAATAAAGGCAAAACAACATCCGGAATCGGACTGACTTCTGACACAGATTTCCCAAGCAACACAAATATCCTATCAGCACTTCTGACCTCTTCCTCAAATTGTGCAAAAGAGAGAAACGAAGAACAGGAAACTTACGTTGTTACTGGTACCACGGGTTTAGTAGGAACTAGTACAAATTTTGTTCCTTCAACAATCAAACTATAAGTATTATCACGCCCGTTATGAATAACCTGTCTATCAAATTGCCATTGCCTGCCCAACAGTAAATGGCAAGCATCCATAGCAACTACATCACACCATATTTCATCACGATATTTAGTACCAACAGAAAAACAAATAAGAGCACGTTTTGAAACTGTTACCTCACCACCCTTTTTAAGCCACGCCAATTTATATGGCTTAGGATGCTTCTCCGTCTGAATGCTCAACTTCTGGACCGCTTCCTCTGCAATAATGTTTTCACAGCTACCAGAGTCAATTACAAAACGACACACCTTTCCCAAAATAGTACAAGTTGACTGAAAAATGTTATTACGGAGCCATTCATTCTCGTCATTAGTACGCGGAGTTAGGCACGAACGTCAGACAACAAGAGAAACACCCACATCCTCTGTCACCAACTGCTCCTCTTCATCGAAGCTAGGATGTTCCGGTAACCCACTATCATCAGCCCATACATCCTCCTCTGTTTCATTAAACAACTCTTTCTTTCCAGTTGTTTGCAGTCTACCTGTCGATGTCCGACCTCGCCACACCCAAAACACTTAATGTTGCTGCCGCCCTCTCTGGAAAACTAGCTGCCTGCTTTGACGTTATTTGTAGTGCATGTTGCTGTGCTGCTAGCATTTCCCCCGGTTAAACTGCTGCCTCAGTTGCACCGCCACTGCCCCACCTCCTTGTTTATTTCTCTATCGCGATGGCTCGCTGGTGTGCTTCTGAAACCGACGACCCAATATCGAACATATTTAGTGTATCTTGGATCTGGACCCACAACCCGCCTATGTATCGTGCTACCATCTGATCCACCGTTTCCTGAATATCATTTCTGGCCAGCAAGTGATAAAACTCGGTGGTGTAATCCTCTACCGAACATGATCCTTGCTTCAGATTCTGTAACCTCTGAAACAATGTTCTCTGGTAATTGTACGGCAAGAAGGCTGCTCTCAACTGCTTCTTCATATTCTCCCATGACTCAATTTTTGATTTACCCAGCCTGGAACGTGACAGTTTGAGTTGCTGCCACCATGCGGTTGCCCTACCTCACAGCGATGTAGCGACCAACGCCACCCGCCTATCTTCTGGAACCCTCTTAAACTCCAGAATTTCCTCCACCGTTGCCACCCAATCCAGAAACTCCTCCGCCTGCAGCCCCCCCATGAAATTCTGGCAGATCTGTCCGCATACCAGCCTCCCATCGCCGGTTTTCCTCCTCCACTGGGGGTCGCTATGGTCGATGCCTCACCTGCAAAATTTCTTCAAAATACTCCCCATCCCCACCATCAGAATCCTCCTCCCAGTCTCGCTGTCCGTCGCTGCCACCAGGTCTAGGCTGATTCCGACGAGTCTGATGATTGAACAATTCGGTCATCTTTGCCGTTAACTGTTCCATCATCAACTCCATACGTTGATCTACGATGGATCCGATGCGTTCCTCCAGAGCTGCCTCATCTCGCTCGTAGATCTCTTCCACAGTTTGTCTCTTCTTCCCCCGAACCATTCTTCCTGAATCGAACGGAAAGCTCAGATACCAACTGACGTAGCGGAAGACTTGATAGATGTCAATTACTAGAAGAATTTAATCGATCATAGCAAGAGACCTTCAACCTTGTAGAATTTAATCAATACAAAAGTTAGAAGAAACAAACCAATGTTTATTAAACGGCAAAAATTGAATTCAAACCCTAAAAACAAAGTATAAATACTCTAAAACAAACCCTAAAAACGCCTTGGAAAATAAAAGACTAAACTACCCTTAATTATTCAAAACATCAACAAAAAGCAAACTTCTGGCATCGACATGCACGGTCGCTCCCCAAACCATGACACGACCGCTCCTCTCCTGCTGCTTCAGCCTTTTTGATCCAACTCTTTCATAAACTCGAGAGCAACTTCTTCGACTGCATCACTTATTCTGATGACTTTGGCATTCCATTGTGACTACACATTCTGGATCAACACTCAGTAGTATTTCGAGAGTTGGCTCTGATACCAATTGAAAATTTCGTGTAGCTAGGAACCTAAGCAAACTCAACAGAAAACAGATATGAGTACAGATGTGAGTTATAACTGTCCACACATCCAACAATATAATTCAAGTATGCAGCGGAATAAAATAAATAACACAAGAATTATAAATGTTTACTGGTTCTAATCCCAGCAAACAAGGCTTACGCCCAAAAAGCTTTTCACTATTAAAATTGTGTTACTTACAAAAACAAGAATAAGTGAAAAAAAAAGATTAAAATACTAAACAAGTTCTTACCACCTTCTATGCTAAGAATAGTCTCCCTTTCCCAAGTAGATCCTATTTTAAACCAGAAGTAAAACAGAACTTTGATTAAAAACTAGATGTGAGTTCGGATATAAGACACAACCTTCATTCACAACCTAAAAGACTTATAAAAACCGTGAAGAACAAATATGAATAATCTTCACATAAATTCTCTAAAAGTAGTGTGTTCTCAATGTGTTGAAGTCTTGTCACTACATGAAACAGGCTTATATACGGCGGATTTTAACCGCCGTATATAGTACGCGAGCCGCCATATATCATTTACGGCGGACTATCCGCCGTATATAGTGCAGCGTATAAAGCATCGCCGTATATAGTATATACGGTGGATATCCCGCCGTAAATACTATATACGGCAGAAATACAACCGCCGTATATAATTGAGTACAAATACGGCGGTCCATAAGCCGCCGTATATAATGAAATACAAATACACCGTATGTATAACAGGCATATTTGAGGAAGCTTTTTACGGCGGTATATAACTGCCGTATATAATGAAAATTTATATACGGCAGTGTAGATCCGTCGTATATAATAGACGAGTCGTTCAAGAGAGCACGAATCGTCCCATTTTCACTCCACCCAGATTCCCTCGTCCCACTTTGGTGTTGAGTCGTCCATTATACTTATATACGGCGGATGTAGGGATCCGCCGTAAATAACTAGTTATGAGACGAGTCGTCCATTAGAGCACGAGTCGTCCCATTTGCACCCCACCCAGATTCCCTCGTCCCCCTTTGGGGACGAGTCGTCCAATGGCCTATTTACGGCGGATTTTTGAAACCGCCGTAAAAACAATATTTTTTTTCCAGCCAGCTCTATATAATTCACTTTCCCCAAAAATACACCCGCAAAAACCAAATTCAACATGTACACACACAAATGCAACCTGTATATAACCAAAAATACACCTGCAAAAACCAAATTCAACCTGTATATAAAATAACTAGGCTTCGTAAATGTATATGCAACACAATATCAACATAATAACCATTAACACAAAAAAGATAGTTGCATGTATCCAAAACTCAATATATACAACACAATATCAATGTTTACAATCAACAAGCTGCATCCTGATACAAATATTCCATCATCAGCTGAAATTTAGTCACCAATGGATAAGTGCACAACATCTCCAACAACCAAGTCCATGGACTGCTGATCCAAAAAGGGTAGTCAAAAATGTTAGATGTGCACTACTTGTTAAAAATACAAGGGAAGGGAGCAAATTGCAAGAAACACAACAGTGATAGTTCATCATGGATAAAATCGGATCAAGAACTTTGAGAAAACATACCACCGCCTATTCATTACTGCCATTATCACACACATTTTTTTCAATGTGCATAACATCAAGATTATGACGAACATGATTATTTGCCCAATATAGCAACTCAAAGAAGATACTCATCTTTTTCCAATTGTGACACAACTTAGGAACCTTTCTCTTCTCCAACTTGGCTTGTTGCTTCTCACCCTCTTCTCTTTTCCTCTTTTTAATAACATCTTCTTTTTTTACACTCTGTTTCCATATTTTCAATTTGTTTAAGCAATTTTGTTTCAAACAATAACTTGGGCTTATCTCTCACTTCATGAGTACCATCAAAAGAGCTTTTATCCTTACGAAAAGCATGACTCCTAGGCAAGAAGCGTCGATGACCAATATAACAATACTTGCCACCATGATCCAACCATCGTGCTTGAGGTCTCACATTGCAACAAGGTCAAGCATATTCACCTTTAGTGCTCCATCCAGACAACATTGCATATGCAGGAAAGTCATTTATTGTCCATAATAGTGAAGCTCGTAAAGTAAACAACTCGTTCCTTGATGCATCATAAGTTGATATACCATCTTCCCACAATTCCTTCAACTCATCAATTAACGGTTGGAGATACACATCTATCTTGTTGCCCGGCCCTTGGGGCCTCGAGTAAGCACCGACAAGAAGAAATATGGTTGTTTCATGCATAACCAAGGTGGAAGATTGTATGGCATAAGCACAACCGGCCAAGTACTGTGAGATATAGTCATTGTTCTGAAAGGATTAAATCGGTTAGATGCTAATCCCAATCTAACATTCCTAATTTCACTTGAAAATAATGGATAACGTTCATCGAATCCCTTTCACGCACGAGAGTATGCAGGATGCCTCATCACACCATCGTCTATTCTTTTCTCGGCATGCTATCTCATGTGTGTCGCGGTCTTAGATGACCAATACAACCTTTGCAACCTTGGCTTCAAGGGAAAATACCATACTTTCTTCATCGCAACCTGCTTGGAAAGTTTATTCTTGCCACTTGTTTCCGCACCTTCACCGCTACCCCCTTCTTCTTGTTGCTTATATCTAGAGGCTCCACAAATTTCACATTTAGTAAGTTTTTCAGTTTCATTTCAAAACAACATACAATGATTAATGCACGCGTCCCATATTTTATAACTGAAACCCAAATCTGCGCGGTCATCTTCAGACGCCTCACGATAGGAACTTGGCACTTTTGCTGACTGAGGCAATGCCCTAATGAATTTTTTTAATAAAGAAGTAAATCCCTTATCGGCCACTCGATAATTAGCCTTCCAGTGCATAAGTTCTACAATAAATGAGAATACTGTAAACTTATCACACCCTTCCCACAAGGCTTGATCAGCATCTCTCAAAAGTCTAAGAAACTTTGCGGTGGCTGCATCTGATTGTACGATTTCTTCAATTCCTGGCTGGTTACTATCCGGCATACCCATCCCTTCATGTACCATTCGCCTCATACAATCTTGCACGCCCAATTCAATTTCAATGCCATCTTCAGTTGTCCTATCATTATTATCATTCTTATACGACGAAATGTACTCTTTCCCATGCCTAGTTCAATTCTTGTAATCTTTTTGAAATCCCACTTCAATACAATGTGATTTCACGGTTGCACGGTCTTTTTGGTAACGATTTGCGCATTTTTTACAAGGACAATATATTTCTTTAGCACCAACAGACTTTTTTGAGAATGCAAAATCGAGGAAGTTGTCAATCCCAGACATATACTCATTTGAAATCCGGTTACCCAAATCAATCCAACTTTTGTTCATATATGACTTGATATTTTTAGCGTTAAAATACAACCTATATATAAGACCGAGAGACACAAATTTTAGAATAAAAATAAACTCATAAACAAACATAGTCTAAATATGTACAACTTTTGGCTCGATAGATAATATACATTGTTGGAGCCTAGCCTATTAGTCGAGCTTGGGCCAATGATATAGTATAACCCCATGACAACATTCATTCGTTCTCTCTCACAAGCCCCCCCCCCCCTAATTGAGAAGCTAATAATATGTAATGTGATATAAATGATTCATGTAGTAACATTAAGGGATGATTTCAAATCTAATGACTAGCTAAATGAGCGTCGATCTTTTTTTATTTTGAGAGACATTTTGGAATAGTTGCTTTAAGGGTATTCTAGTGGACCACTTTTGTAAGCTTTTCTTCTCAATAAATCTAGTTACCAATCCTAACTCCCACCACCACCTAGACACACATGCACGCCAACAAAAATATCCATTACAACAGTGGACAGAGAGTAAACAAAATCATTAACTTTTGGTAAATTTAGTTAGGTTTTGATAAACGACATTGGATAGCATTAGGGGTTTGAGCATACCTATTTTGAGTACGGGGGTTAAAACTGCGAAAAATAAAATGGATGGTAAAACTGAAGTTTGAGCAAAGTATGATGGTTCATGATGTGCCTATTAGGAAATGCATAACTTTAATATAAATCATAAGCAATACATAGGCATGAAGGTATGAAATTTAAAAGGTTGACTTTCAGACATGGACTATTTAACGTTAACAAGGGTGAGTATATAACAAACCCAAAATGAAATAGGAAATCAGGAACTAATCACATCAAATGTTTCCTAGACATGAAACCTGAACCGAAAAGTGAGTGAAGCACAAACAGACTATGGAAACAAGTTAGAAGTAAGAACATTCAAACACGAATAGCATCAAACATTTTAACAAGCTCTACTTAACAAAACCATAAGTTCAGTGGCACAAAAAGCAATCCCGTCCCCATCGAAGGTACAGAATACTGAAATTGAAATCAAAATTATAACTATGTAAACTAGCAATTTGCTTCAATTACAGTCAAAGATGAACCCTTTTCCAATTACAGTATAATTTTGTTGCATTGAATGTTTATGTGAAAAGTTAGGAACCTAATAATGTGCCACAATATGTCCTTGAGATTCAAATTTGTTTTGGGTTCATCAAAGATTGACAACCTTCAGGAACTAGTGAAAGCAAAGAAATGTTGAACTCTGCTGGGAGTTTCTCTTTGTTTTTCAAAAATAAATTCAGATACAACAACATCAACATAGTACCAGTGACAGCAACAACAACAACAACAACATCAACAGCAACAGCAACAACAACAACAGTAACAGCAACAACAACAACATCAACAGTAACAACATATCACACCACCAAGAACAAAAAAACCCAGAAATTAAAAGTAAATCAGAAAAGGGGAAATAAATGTATACCTGATTCGTTGTTGATCGAAGAAATCACGGTCGCTATGAAGGTCATCGGCGGCATCGCAAATTGCCCTAGAGGAGAGAGAGAGAGAGAGAAATCGAACAAGAGGTTTCAATAACCCACCACCAAGAACAACAAAATCCAAAAATTAAAAGTAAATCAGAAAAGGGGAAAGAAATGTATACCTGCTGATTCGTTGTTGATCGAAGAAAACATGGTCGCTATGGTCACCGGCGGCGTCGCAAATTTCCCTAGAGGAGAGAGAGAGAGAGAGAGAGAGAGAGAAAGACGACAATTGGTTTTTGCGTGAACTGAGAGTGGAAAATTTTGGGTTCCCGGTATTTATTGATATTTACAGCGGATATTATACACCGCCGTGAATATTATGCACTATTTACGGCGGACGCGTGTCAACCACCGAATATAATTAACTATTTACGGCGGCTACTTATATACCGCCGTATATAACTTAAATCTCATATACGTAGACGTCAAATGTACGTATATAAAGTATTTACAGCGGCTCGAACCGCCGTATATAACAAATATATACGGCGGTTGTGTATACCGCCGTATATATTTGTTATATACGGCGAACGCGTATCATCCGCCGTATATAACTAATATATACGGCGAACGCGTATCACTCGCCGTAAATGAGTGCCGTAAATAACCAACTTTCTTGTAGTGTGTATTTATAGGCATCTTGAGAAGATCTTCACGAAATCAAACTCTTCCATATGTGAGATTTCAATTCCTACAAGGAAACATAAAGCACACTCACATAGAAATAGATTTGTTAGGTTAGTCCTAAACTAAATATATGTACATAAATAAAAGATATTTACATATTAACAATGTCCTTTTTATAATAGTACAATATAAATTTTTCCAAGAAAGTCATAAAATCAACTTACCAATATACCTTATTTGATTTGAAATAGGGAACAAAAGATTCCCTAAAATCTTACTCTTTCAAGGAGGAAGTGGCTTTTGGGGTACTGGGACAGTGGGAACTGGATGCAGAGGCGGCAGTAGCTTCTTAACTACGGGTGGAAGGGGCTTCTTAACTACAGGTGGAGGTGGAGGTGGATTTGTAACTATAGGTGGTGGTGGATTTTTAACCACTGGTGGAAGTGGCTTCTTAACTGTAGGTGGTGGTGGCTTCTTAACCACCGGTGGAAGTGGCTTCTAAAGTACAGGTGGTGGTGGCTTCTTAACTATTGGCGGTAGTGGCTTCTAATAGCCAATATATCCCATATACAATTCTACTCTATCTCTAACTATACAAATATATCAACATAATTATGTACGAGGTATGGGCTTAGCTTAATTGATGTCGCCCATATGTTTAAAAAAAATGATTTTTGTAACCAAAATCAAATTTGGATTATAGGTATATTTGTATGTAATTGAGTGGTAATGTTTTATATTTAAGAGTTTCGGTTTCTATATTATTTTGTATAAAAAATACTCTCTCTGTCCCGCTACAAATCACACATTTTTCTCATTGGGCGTCTCGCTACAAAGCACACACTTCCTAAAATGGCAAAGATGTTGGGATAGAGGACCAACCGGGTTAGACATCGAAGCAAGGGGGAAAAATTCGTCAGTGGTTGCTGGAGACAAGAGCGGCCGCGCAGGTGGTGTGCGCGACCGCGCTCTTGGACAGAGACTTGTGGCTCGGTGGGAATTCTTCGAGGGCGACCGCGCTTGGCATGAGGGAGACCGCGCTGGGGTTTTTTCAAAGGCGTTGGAGTTTCTGGATGGTAGCGCGACCGCGCTTCTGAGGAGGGCGGCCGCGCTCGGCCCGTTTCAGCAGTCCAGATTTCCTTGTTTGTCTAGGGTTTGGTTTGTTTCCCTAGGTCATATATAAGCAATGTTCCGCCCCCTTTCTCATTGTAACACAAATTTACATATTATAGTGCAAGATCCTGGCTTGGTAGTGCCCCCAGACGTAGCCAATCAAATTGGTGAACTGGGTTAACAATTTCTTGTGTCTTTTCTGTGCTTTTGATTTCTTGTGCTTGGTTTGTGTGCTCTAATCGTTCTTGTAGGTTTGCTTGGTAGTGGAGGGCCATATTCACAACAACTGGTATCAGAGCTCTTGGTTCAAGATCAAGGGAGTTGTTCCAAGCAATCAAGAATAGGCAAGGACAAACAGGCGATTGAGAAATTCGATGGGTCTGACTATGGATATTGGAGGATGCAGATTGAGGATCTCTTGTACAACAAGGATCTCTATAAGCCTCTGAAGGGTGTCAAACCGGAAGAAGAAGATCAGGAAGAATAGGAACTCATGGATCGGAAAGCCCTAGGGGTGGTCAGATCTACTTTGTCAAAGTGGATTGCGAAGACTACCAGGAAGGCGACAACCACCAAGGAGCTATTGGATTATCTTACTGAGAGATTTGAAACTCCATCTGCTGCAAATAAGGTTGATTTGATACGCAAGATGGGTAGTCTCAAGACGCAAGAGGGAGGATCCTTGGCTAAGCACATCGATGAGTTTATGGATGTTATAGACTCATTGACAGCGGTGGAGATCAAGTTCGATGATGAGGTTCATGCGTGTTTGTTGCTAGCTTCTTTACCAGCAAGTTGGAGCGGAACGGTGACAGCAATCAACGCTTCAGCAGGTAAGAAGAAATTGAAGTATGATGATGTTAAAGACTTTCTTTTAGGTGAGGAAAATCGCATGAAGAAGTTGGGGACATCGAGTGCTTCGGGATCGTCTTTAGCTACTACTAGCAAGGGGAAGCCGGGTACTAGCAAACAAGGGAGAACCGAATCTAGGGAGAATGTGGTGAGTGGTAAGGGAAAAGCCGGGGAGACCAAAGACAAACCAAAGGTTGCAAAGGGATCTGTTCAGTGCTATTATTGTAAGGAATTGGGACACTACAAGAGGGATTGTCCAAATCGTAAGGGCAATTCGGTGAATGTGACAGTCGAAGGTGACGATGTACTGGTTCTGAGTGTTAGTAGTGCACTAGAATCATGGGTGCTGGATTCGGGGGCATCATTCCACTCTTGCGGACATAAGAAAGAGATGGAGAATTACACTTCCGGTGATATCGGTAAGGTCTATCTGGCGGATGGCGAGCCTTTGGAAATCAAGGGGAAGGGGGATGTCAGAATAGGAGCATCAGACGGGAAGGTCTTACATCTGAACGGGGTCAGACACATTTCGGGTTTGAAAAAGAACCTACTTTCAGTTGGGCAGTTGGACGAAGAAGGTTACAAGGTGACATTCGAGTAGAACTGGGTTATTACCAAGGAGGATTGTGAGATCGCTCGGGGTAATAAGGAGGGTACATTGTATTTGGCAAACAACACCAAGGATAGTATTGCGGTGGCGTCAGCCAAGGGTGATACTGATTTGTGGCACTGTCGATTGGGTCACATGAGTGAGACGGGGATGAAGGTGCTTTGTTCAAAGGGACTACTACCGGGTTTGAAGACAGTCAACGTGGGGATCTGCGAAGATTGTATGTTTGGCAAACAGGGGAGAAATAACTTCTCGAGGACAGGTAGGGGTTTGAGGGAAGCAAAGTTGGAATTGGTTCACACGGACTTGTGAGGGCCATCTCCGGTAACGTCTCTGGGTGGTGCGTCATATTACATGACCTTTATTGATGATTCTACAAGGAAGGTCTGGGTCTATTTCTTGAAGGGAAAAGATGAGGCTTTCGAGGTGTTCAAGAAGTGGAGGGCCTTGGTGGAGAATCAGACGGGACTTAAGCTTAAGCGCTTAAGATCAGACAATGGTGGGGAGTATGAGCTCGGGGAGTTTAGGGAATATTGTGCTGCGAATGGTATTCGTATGGAGAAGACTCCAAAGCGGACACCACAACTCAACGGGGTAGCAGAGAGGATGAACAGAACATTGAACGAGCGGGCTAGAAGTATGAGATTGAAGTGTGGACTTCCGAAGACGTTTTGGGCATATGCAGTTGACACGGCGGCTTTCTTGATCAATCGGGGACCTTCGGTACCATTGGGGAATGGAATTCCAGAGGAAGCTTGGAGTGGCAAGCAGGTAAATCTGTCCTTTCTTCGCATATTTGGCTGCGTTTCTTATGTTCATGTTGATTCTGCTGAGAGAACTAAATTAGATGCAAAATCTGTTAAGTGTACATTTATTGGGTATGGCGGGGATGACTTCGGGTATAAGTTTTGGGATGACCAAAATCATAGAATTATTCGTAGTCGAGATGTGGTATTCAATGAACAGGTATTGTACAAGGACAGAAAGGGGGCATCTGATGACACTAGTTCGGAATCGGAGGTTGTAGAGGTGGATATTCCAAACTCGGGTGGGAGCAGAACGGTTCATGATGACCATGGTCAGGAGGTCACTGAAGATGAACCATTTACTCCGGAACCGGATATTCCGCTGCGTAGATCCAGCAGATTGCGTGGATCGCCTGACAGGTATACTCCTTCCAATTATTATTTGTTGTTGACAGATAATGGAAAACCGGAATGTTATGCGGAGGCTGTTCGTAGTGCACTTTGTAATAAGTGGAAAGCTGCAATGGATGATGAGATGGACTCATTGAAGGCCAACAAAACTTGGGAGTTGACTGAACTACCTAAGGGGAAGAAGGCATTGCGTAACAAGTGGGTTTACAGGATCAAGGAGGAAGCAGACGGTAGCAAGCGTTACAAGGCAAGAATGGTTGTAAAAGGGTTTCAGCAAAAGTACGGTATTGACTACACCGAGGTATTCACTCCGGTTGTGAAGATGACCACTATCAGAATGGTTCTGGAGATAGTAGTGTCGGACAACTTGTTGCTTGAACAGATGGATGTGAAGACAGCCTTTCTTCATGGGGACTTGGAGGAAGAAATTTACATGGTACAGCCAGAGGGTTACTTGTCTAAGGGTAGCGAGGAGCTAGTTTGCAGATTGACTAAGAGCTTGTATGGCCTTAAACAAGCTCCTAGGCAAAGGGTACGTAAAGTTTGATGGGTTCATGCACGACATTGATTTTATCAGATGTGAGGCGGATCATTGTTGCTACTTCAAGAACACGGACAATGGGTACATAATCTTGCTGTTATATGTGGATGACATGCTAATAGCGGGCTCTAGCAGTAGAGAGAAAAACAGATTGAAGGCTCAGTTGTCAGAACGGTTTGAGATGAAGGATTTGGGAGAGGCCAGAAAAATCTTGGGCATGCGGATTGACCGGGATAGGGAGTCGGGTAAGTTGGTTCTTTCACAAGCAGAATACGTTGAGAAAGTCTTGGAAAGGTTTTGTATGGAAGAGGCTAAGCCAACAGGGACACCATTGGGTTTGCACTTCAAGCTATCCGAGAAAGACTCGCCTATGGGCAAGGAGGAGCGTGACAAGATGGAGAGGACTCCATATGCTTCAAGAAGGGGAAGTCTGATGTATGCAATGGTGTGTACAAGGCCGGACATTGCACATGCGGTGGGAGTAGTCAGCCGGTTTATGGGCAATCCAGGAAAGCAACATTGGGAAGCAGTTAAATGGATCCTGCGTTACTTGAAGGGTACTGCTGGTAAGGCTCTGTGTTTCTCGAGCAAGGAAGTAGTGTTAGTGGGTTATGTTGATGCGGACTTGGCATCAAGTGATCTTGATAAGAGGAGAAGTACTACGGGTTATGTGTTCACATTGGGTGGTACGACAATCTCCTGGTCTTCTAAATTGCAGAAGATCGTGGCGCCCGATCGGCTGCGTAATATGTGGCGTGACAGAGGCAAGTAAAGAGATGGTATGGCTGCAGAACTTCTTGGGTGAACTTGGGAAGACGCGAAGTGGTAACGTTCTCTACAAATGATCGAGTGCAATACATTTGGCTAGAAATCCGGCGTTTCATTCGAGGACGAAGCACATTGAACTGAGGTTTCACTACATCAGACATCTCTTGGAGGAGAAGATCTTAAGGCTAGAGAAGATATTGGGATCGGAGAACCCGGCTGACATGTTGACAAAGGTTGTGAACCTTGAGAAATTGAAGCTGTGCAAAGCTTCAATTGGGCTTGGAGAATAGGAGAGGAGGATGGCACTACCATGATCGAGGTGAGCACTAGGAGGACACCAAGGATGAGTTGAAGAACGGATACGGGGCTTATATGTGTGGTTGATCTCTAGGTGGGAGATTGTTGGGATAGAGGACCAACCGGGTTAGACATCGAAGCAAGGGGGAAAAATTCGTCAGTGGTTGCTGGAGACAAGAGCGGCCGCGCAGGTGGTGTGCGCGACCGCGCTCTTGGACAGAGACTTGTGGCTCGGTGGGAATTCTTCGAGGGCGACCGCGCTTGGCATGAGGGCGACCGCGCTGGGGTTTTTTCAAAGGCGTTGGAGTTTCTGGATGGTAGCGCGACCGCGCTTCTGAGGAGGGTGGCCGCGCTCGGCCCGTTTCAGCAGTCCAGATTTCCTTGTTTGTCTAGGGTTTGGTTTGTTTCCCTAGGTCATATATAAGCAATGTTCCGCCCCCTTTCTCATTGTAACAAAAATTTACATATTATAGTGCAAGATCCTGGCTTGGTAGTGCCCCCAGACGTAGCCAATCAAATTGGTGAACTGGGTTAACAATTTCTTGTGTCTTTTCTGTGCTTTTGATTTCTTGTGCTTGGTTTGTGTGCTCTAATCGTTCTTGTAGGTTTGCTTGATAGTGGAGGGCCATATTCACAACAAAAGAATCTTTACTATTTCCTCCACTCATTCTCTCTCCTACATTATTTTAATACTCACAACACCATTATAATTTAATATTCCCTCCACTCATTCTCTCTCCTATTTTACTTTTACACTCACAACATTTATATCATTATTTTTTTCCTTAATACAAGCGTAAACAGTGTCTCATTTGTAGCGGGACGGAGGGAGTATTATTTATTTTTGACAAATAATAAAAATAAGTGACACTATTTTTTGGATATATAAATAAATTTATGAAATATATTTAAAATTTGTCTTACTATTGTACATTGCTACTTCGATGACTTGTACACTTGCAAGGTTTTTATTATAAGAGGATTTTTATCCATCAACAATTAACCGCCTTATACTAACCAAAACGACATAGTTTTAATTAAAGGTAAAGCGTACATGATACTAAGTACGCTACTACAACAATTATGACAAAACTATTAAAGGATTTAAAACGACAACGTTGCCTTCCAAACTAAATTTAACGGTCATCCCCAAATCAGAGAATGAACCTAGTTCATTACAGAACGGAAGGAGGAGCCTTTGATCGTGGGGGGCTTGGCAGATATACTGGAGTAGGAGGTGGAAGTGGCTTCACGTGGATTGGAGTGAGGGGTGGAATCATCTTTTTGTATTTAGGTACGGGAGGAGGAACTGGCTTCTTGTATATAGGTGCGGGAGGAGGAAGAGGTTTTTGGAAAGCAGGACCCTTTGGTGGAAGTGGTTTCTTGTATTTAGTTATGGGAGGAGGAAGTGGCTTTTTGTATACTGGAATTTTGGGTGGAAGTGGCTTCTTGTATTCAGGTGATGGAGGAGGAAGTGGCTTCTTGAAAGGAGGTGAATTGGGTTGACTTGGTTTCTTGTATTTGGGTAAGGGAGGAGGAAGTGGCTTATTTATAGCAGGAACTGGAGGTGGAGCTGGCTTTTTGTGGATTGGAACCGGAGGAGGAAGTGGCTTTTGAGGTACTGGGACAGTGGGAACTGGATGTAGAGGCGGCAGTGGCTTCTTACCTACGGGTGGTGGTGGCTTCTTAACTATAGGTGGTGGCGGCTTCTTAACTAGAGGTGGTGGTGGCTTCTTAACCACTGGTGGAAGGGGCTTCTTAACTACAGGTGGAGGTGAATTTTTAACTATAGGTGGTGGTGGATTTTTAACCACTGGTGGAAGTGGCTTCTTAACTGTAGGCGGTGGTGGCTTCTTAACCACCGGTGGAAGTGGTTTCTTAACTACAGGTGGTGGTGGCTTCTTAACTACAACTGGTGGTGGCTTCTTAACTATTGGCAGTAGTGGCTTCTTATAGATTGGTACGGGAGGAAGTGGCTTTTTGTATATTGGTTTGGAAGGAAGAGGCGACTTTGGCTTCAATTGTATTGGTGGAGGAAGCAGCCTTTTCACCACATGTACCGGGGGAGGCTTATATATTGGGAGGTAAAACTTTGGCGGGCGCGGAGGACGAGTCAAAGGGTGTAACTGTTGACATAGCGACAATTTTCGAAAAAATAGTAACACTATCACCAAAAAGCCTAGAAGGCCTTCTCTAAAACAAGAGAGATGCAACATTGTAAAAAAACAAGTTCCCAGCAAAAATGTACCTTATTGGGATATTATTTGGTTGTCAAATGTCTATATATAGTACTCCCTCCGTCCCTAAATGTTTGTTCCATTTGACTTTTTAGTTGAACTTTGACCACAAATATATGACAATTTAATTATGTTCTTGAAATTCTAAAAATTTCTATTGATTCACCATTAATAATATTATCAACAACAACTTTTAGAATTTCATGAACATGATTAATCTCTCATAAATTTGTGATCAAAGTTCAACAAAAAAGTCAAATGGGACAAACATTTAGGGACGGAGGGAGTATATACTATAAATGTGTAGTAGATAAAATAGGGACCAAAATTAAATGGTGAAATTTACTCACCGTTTTTGTTGTTGTTGTTGTTGAAGCAAGTTGCTGTCTGTGCTTAATATGCAGCAATCCTAGCTAACTAATTTAAGTTGCCATTTTATGCTCTTCAAGAAAATCCACCAGCAAAGTTAGTTTTTTTGGCTGATAATCTATCTGCATTATTCAAATTTTTTTTGTTAACAAACTTATCTGAAATGAGATTTAATTTCCGTTATAATCAACATGAATTGACGTCGTTAGGTGACGTTTTATCAGACAAATCATAGCATTAATCAGCTAAACAACATTGCTGTCAAGCGGATAGTCTGTTGAATAGACTTGTGTCCGCCGCCAATTGTGATTATTCAGATAAAATTAATCAGCATATTTCTTACGGATGAAATAGATCTAATGGACAGCTACAAGTACAAGTATTAGATATTATCGTCGTATCTTGACTTTTTGACTCAACGGTCTTCAGGTATACCTTTGTTCATTCCCCACCGATGATAGGTTTCACTCTTCAAATGTCACTATTGTAATAGATTAATTTATCAACGAATAAAAAAGAATAGCTTACGTATTACTAATTTATAACTTCTGCACAAATTAGTTGTCATGATTAAATGTTGTTCGGCCCACGAAATATATATCCCCATCGAGTACTTGATCTTCAGTTCATAGACAGACTATCAGACACTGGCTGACAATAACTCGCCAGTCCCTACAGTCTCTCAATGAGTGTCGATCAGTTTGTTCAAACTTGTCTGAAATGAGATTTAATTTCCGTTATAAACTCAGTTTGATGCATTAATACAGAAAAAGGACTACCAAGTTCATAGATTTCAACTCATTTCTTTCTGCTTAAATTCTTGCTGTTGAATTAATGGTTGCCTTATCATGCATCTCGCACGTTAAAAAACTTAATCCTGTCAGAACTTCAAAGAACGACGTCCCATTGCCAAAGATGGCATAACACCACTTTGGACTGTTATAATTTTTTCAATCTTCGCGGGATCAGAAAAGTTAAACTGCAGAAAGAAAGATAAGCAACAATTTGATCTAAATTTAAGGCTCTAAATTGAGTTCATTTTTCTTATTATCAGATCTTTATGATACACAGTACTAGTAAGACATCAGATAATATAAGCACAATTATTCAAGTAGAAAACATTGATATATCAAACTTATACAAGAATATACAAATTTATAATAACATCACAACTTCACACACTTGAAGCTCCAAATCATAAACAGATCGCAAGCAAATACGGACGACTGTTCTCTCATTGATCTCTCCATCTTTCTTTCTGACTTTATTATTTTGTTCGTGGATTCCTTTTTCATAATCCAGAAGAAGCATTCATTTTGATTCATGAAACTCATCCTACGTGATAAAAGCAAACGAAAAATGATGAAATGCTAAGAAAGTGAATTAAGGCCTAAGTGTGGGGGGAGTATGGTGGTAGGGGTGGGAAGCTGCCAAACTTGGGGTGGTGGTAGATCTTTGGAGGAAGGGTGAATGGTGGGAGCGTAGGGAGTGGAGTAAGGGGTGGGTAAGGTTTCTTGTAGAAAGGTGGCAATGGCTTGTAGATTGGTGGCAATGGCTTGTAGATTGGGACTGTTGGCTTTGGTTTGTAAACGGGGACGGGAGCTGGCTTGTAAACCGGTGGCTTTGGCTCTGGCTTGTAAACCGGCGGCTTTGGTTTTGGCTTGTAAACGGGGACTGGAGCTGGCTTGTAAACCGGTGGTTTTGGCTTTGGCTTGTAAACGGGGACTGGAGCTGGCTTGTATACTGGTGGTTTTGGCTTTGGCTTGTAAACGGGGACCGGAGCTGGCTTGCAATCCGGTGGTTTTGGCTTTGGCTTGTAGACGGGGACCGGGGCTGGCTTATAAACCGGTGGTTTTGGCTTTGGCTTGTAGACGGGGACTGGAGCTGGCTTATAAACCGGTGGTTTTGGCTTTGGCTTGTAAACGGGGACTGGAGCTGGCTTGTAAACTGGTGGCTTTGGCTTTGGCTCTGGCTTGTAAACCGGTGGAATGGGGGTGACAATTGGTGGTGATTCGTAAACCGGTGGTGGGAGTGTCTTGAACCAAGGATGGCCATAGTTTTTGAACCAAGGATGGCCATAGTTTTTGAACCAAGGGTGATCTTTGTTAAAAGGCGGCAAAGTTGGCAACGGTGGTAGAGGTGGGTACTTATAGTAAGGCCACAAGAAGGCAGAAGTGCACACTGACGACGAGAATTTGAGCTTTCCGGTGGGGCCGAATGTGTGCTTATCATCAGTCGTAGATTGGAAGGTGATTTTTGAGGCTTCTACATTATGGACTGCACAAGGTGCCAATGATGCACTATGAAGTTGTGCATAACATTCTTCTTGTAGTTTGCCATCTTTCACAATCTCTTGTGGGAGAGACACTTTGAAGTTGCCTTGTTTGTCAAGCTCTCCAACTCCTCTAGTCTTGAATTCGCCTTTCGCGCTCTTGCAGTCAACGGTCACTCGAAGCCCTGCAAAAAGTCAACCAACTTATATATAATTAAGAGCATTTCGCTCGTGTATAAATTGATCTGAACGCGAATCAACTTCCGAGAAAATAAAATGATGGGAGAGAATATTACCTGACAAAGCATGGCCATTCTTGATATTACTGTCCTTACAATCTGCACATTCTCCAAACCCAACAACCTCAACATTCTTGTCAGTACTGGCATGGCAGAAGAAGGTACTTCCAGAAAATAACAATGCCACAACCAAGAAGCCCAGAAGTACTTCCTGACAAGAAGAAGAATGTATCCTCATTGGGATAATATTCTGACACAAATACCCCCCACCACCTGCACTTATGTCCCCAACACTACAATTAAGCTGCAAGTGCTTCTTCTAAGAGAAGTTGCTAACTTGAGTACTTTGAATCAAAGAGAAGCTTGTTATATATAACAATGTTGAGAGAGCATGTTAATGATAAGAACTAGATACGACCTAACTCAGCTCAGTTGCATCGACAAATTTGTTGCTATACTGCAATGGTCGGTTTAGATAAATATCAACTTATCTCTACCGTCCATATACCGAAAAAGCAGATGTCAACTTTATCAACAATATCTGCTGCAGAGTAACAACAAATTTGTCGTTACACAGTTCCATATTTTTGGAAGTAATTGGGGTTGGGTCTCACACAGACAGATGAATTTAAGAAGATCACATGAGGTTGAGGGCCCATTTAGATGAGAAATGAGCTTAGGGTGTGGTTTTTTTAGTGCTAAGAGGCCATTTTCAGGCATTGAATGAGTTTCTTCCCTTCCAACTGTACCACCCATAACAACAGCTAGGCAAATTAAACTACTTTGGTTTCTTTTTGTGATATTTTGTTCATCAGCAAACCAACTAAACAGCCTTGTCATTAATGATTTTACATGCTTTACTATGCAAGGTTAAAGTTCTCTTTAATTAATAAAATATACTGTAGATTTACTACTAGCCATTCTCCGTCCCAAAATAAATATACTCATTTTCTCTTTAAATTTTGACCAATAGATAGCCAAAACATGTGGATCCCATCGAAGATAAATTTTATCTCGATTATTCATCTCGCAAAATGAGATATGTGGCCGAATCTCAGGCGCATGGATCAGTGAAGCAACAAACTAATGGGAGCAACAGTTACAAATCCCCTAATATATATTCTCTCTGTTCCATCCTGAAAGATATAAATTTTCATTTTGGGTGCTAATTTAAAAGCAATCACCTAAAATGGAAACTTTATAATATTTCTTTATTTATAGGACACAGTTGTCATACTCACAATAACTATCAAAATACTATTCTCTACCCCCACTTTCTCTCTCCTACCTCAATTTTCTTACCCACAAAACTTAATATAATATACGCTCTCCGTAATTCCTGTGCAAGCAAGACCAATTTTGTGCTTTTTCGAGTGAAACTGAGGGAGTACTACGCTATAATGTAGTAATTAGTTAGTGTTCACTCTATCTCATAATTAATACCGGAGTTGACTTGTCAATATTCTTAAAAAAACGTGTTTTATTTGTTTTTACATTAATTATAGGGTTAATTACAAATTAGGGCCTGAAGTTTCACATGAGGTCCCCAAGAGGGGCCTGACTTTTTTTTTTTAGCGATTTAGGGCCCGATTTCACATTTTTTTATCAAATCAGGGCTTTTGACGAATTTCATCCAAAAATCCGTTAAGTTAAAGAAAAGTTAACGAAGGGACTAGTTTGTAATGATTATTAGTTTTAAGGGGTCACATGCAAAGTTTAAATATAAAGTGTTCAAAATTTATTTCTTTTTCCAAATTAATTAATATTATCTTAATTCTAAAATAATTAATATCCGGAATAAATATATGTTTTTTAATTTTTATATTAAAAAAATAAAAATATTTTTTTTACTTTTTATGTCACAAAATAATTAATGTTCGTAACATATAATGTATTAAAAAAACTGAAAATTTTAATTATTTAATATAATGTTAATATATTACGAACATTAACTATTTTTTTAACATAATAATAAAAAATAAATAAATTTTGTTTTGTGACATGAAAAGTAAAAAATATATTTTTTTCAAAAATATTAATTATTTAATAAATGTTAATATATTACGAACATTAACTATTTTTTAACATAATAATAATAAATAAATAAATTTTGTTTTGTGACATAAAAAGTAAAAAAAAAAAATTCAAAACTATTAATTATTTAATAAAAGGTTAATATATTACGAACATTACCTTTTATGTCACAAAACAAAATTAATTTGAGGTTGTTAACTCGTAGAGGTTATATTTGTATTCTGGAATTTTTTCCCAAATAATCCCGTTTTACTTTTTTATTTACGAAAATGACTTACTGTTCAAACTATTTCCCAAAATGTCCTCTTTTTTGAAACTCGCTACACCGTGTAGCGAGTTTGACTAGGGTTGGTCAAAACTCGCTACACCGTGTAGCGAGTTTAGGGTAATTAATTACGGCCGTTGGGAAAATTAATTAGGTCATTTAATTAAACTAAATTCGCTACACCGTGTAGCGAGTTTTGACCAGAAGTCAAACTCGCTACACCGTGTAGCGAGTTCAATTTAAAACCCTTACCCCTTCTCAGTTCACGCATTCAACCAAAGAAAAAAAAAACTTACTCCATTCTCCATAGCCGCCCAGCCAAGGAAGAAAGGAAGAAGAAGAACACTTCGAGCCAAGCCAAGGATTTTGTGAAGAAATTCAACCTTTTTATTAATTGTAAGTTTAAATTTCTATATTAAGTTGAATTTTAGTTTTGATTCCGAATTTATGATTTATTTTTTTAATTCCGAATTTATGTGACTAATTTCTATATTGCCAAGAAGATCTTACATTGCAATTTAGGATTTTTTTGGTTGATTTGTTGTTGAAATATTGTTATTCCCATATTTATGTGACTAATTTTTATTTAATTCCGAATTTTTTTATTATTTTGGTTGATTTGTTGTTGAAATATTTTTATTCCGAATTTATGATTTTTTTTTAATTCCGAATTTCTTGACTAATTTTTATTTAATTCTGAATTTTTATTTAGTTTTTTTGGTTGATTTGTTGTTGAAATATTATTATTCCGAATTTATGTGACAAATTTCTATATGCCAAGAATTATTTTTTATTTTTTGTACGTATTGCCTCTTGGGTCGACTGAGCGGGGGGTCCCTGAGAGACATGAGCTTTTCCGGTGTGATGCCGACGCATGGCTAACTGTGCTTCACCAGCGGGACCAGGTATGATATGACGCGGTGGAGATCTCTCTCGTTCAGTTTGAGGCGGTGGAGACGGTGGAGATTGAAACTCTCGTTCAATTTGAGAGAGATTAGATAGGCGATTGGAGGTTTGACCGGGTTGTACTGGAAGAGGTTTTCGTCCACGATACCAACGGGGTTTTGATGGATCCATTATGAGAGAGATAGATTTAAGAAAGAAAGAAAGAAAGAAAGAAAAGGGAGAACTGGGCTGAGAAAGGAAGAAGAGAATGGTAAGTTTTGTTGGGACGGACGGAGGGGGTTATGTAGGGGTTTGGAATAAATTGAACTCGCTACACGGTGTAGCGAGTTTGACTTCTGGTCAAAACTCGCTACACGGTGTAGCGAATTTAGTTTAATTAAATGACCTAATTAATTTTCCCAACGGCCGTAATTAATTACCCTAAACTCGCTACACCTGGCAGCGAGTTTTGACCAACCCTAGTCAAACTCGCTACACGGTGTAGCGAGTTTCAAAAAAGAGGACATTCTGGGCAATAGTTTGAACAGTAAGTCATTTTCGTAAATAAAAAAGTAAAACGGGATTATTTGGGAAAAAATTCTGTATTCTGCTTAGATGTAATTTCTGCTGTTTTTTTTTCCCCCTTTCAATTAACAGGGAACAACAAGGTTCTTGCTAACTTTGATTCCAAATTTTAGAAAGGTATATCATTTACTTTTGCTATTTTTGAATTGAATTTTTTTTGTTCATTGTTCTTCATGCCACTAGTGTGAAGCTACTGTATTATTTTATTGAATTTGTTTTCTTATTCCATTATGATATTGTTTTTTTTTTTACTCCGTACTGTTTTTTTAATATAAAAATTAAAAAACATATATTTATTCCGGATATTAATTATTTTAGAATTAAGATAATATTAATTATTTTGGAAAAAGAAATAAATTTTTTACACTTTATATTTAAACTTTGCATTTGACCCCTTAAAACTAATAATCATTACAAACTAGTCCCTTCGTTAACTTTTTTTTAACTTAACGGATTTTTGGATGAAATTCGTCAAAAAGCCCTGATTTGATAAAAAAATGTGAAGTCAGGCCCTAAATTGCTAAAAAAAAAAAAGTCAGGCCCCTCTTGGAGACCTCATGTGAAACTTCAGGCCCTAATTTGTAATTAACCCTTAATTATAACATAATAAAAGTGCACTAAAACTATTTTCTCGTGCGAAAATGTGACACTTATTTTCGACATATCAAAAGGAAAAGCGTCACACTTATTATTATGAGACGACTAAGTAGGTGTATATGATTGTACTTTGTATTTATATGGTTGAACCGAATATGGGTTTGTTAATTACTTGCTTTTGTTACTATCATGCTTTTAGTGAGTTATGTAAAGTGAAAGTTGTACAAATTTCCTTCTTTTTTTTTTTTTTTTTTGATTACCCAGCTTTCCCACTTCACGGATCAATCCCGGATCACTGCGTGCACTGCCTTTCAAGATGGCGGAGGTAAATCGCGGAATGTGCCCTATGCAGCCAGGGTGACAGCACCCCTTATACTCCTGGCCCCAAGGGAGCCCTCCTACAAGGCATTTACACTCTTACAACACCAAATAGCTGCTCCAGCTGCTCCTGCCGAGACAATTACATCACTTTCACAACACCAAATGGCTGCTCCAGTGCTCCAGCCGTACAAATTTCTTTTTTTATGTATAAAGAAGGGGTGCAATGTGGGGACTTTTTGATTGGGTAATTTGTTCCGATACTATTTTGAACCTAATGCTTTTAACGGAGTTTGGTTTGTTAGTTTGGATATATTTGACTGAGTTTGGTAGTATGTTAACGGGCAAATTGCATTTTTGTTACCTGAGTTTGTCGAGATATTTCAATTGGTTATCGAATTTGCATTTGTTACAAGTTGGTTATTGAATTTGTCTTTTTGTTACAATCGGATGTAATTTTGGATGAACCGTTAAAAATCTAACGAATAGCATAATGTGCCGCGTGATTTACTTCAGGGCTATTTTGGTCCTCTTGTTGCTGGTCATTCTCACCCAACTCCACCCTCCCCACTAACCAATAACCACCATCACCATTCTTCCCAAAGTCCCACCACCACCATTCCTCCCCAAAGTCCGGCCACCACCAACATTGCTGTCTCTCCCTAAGGGTCCGCTCCCGAGTTTTGCAGGGGGAGGATGGGAGGGGAAGGAAAGGGAGGGGAAGTGAAGGGAGGGGGAGGAAAAGGCGGCAACATTTTCTTTCCTCCCAATCCGCCCACTCACGAGAGGATTGAAATAGAAGAAAATGAGGCCTCCATTTTCTTTCCTTTTCACGCTCAAAAAAACTCAGGAGCACGCCATGGGAGGAAATGAGCTCCCATTTCCTCCCTTTTCCTTCCCTTCACCTCCATTTTTAGACTCGGGAGCGGACCCTAAAACTGGTCACCCTCAACAACAACCACCTCAAGATTAAAAATAAAAACAAGAGCCAACATTCTAGATCTGGTATCAAGGAAATTTAAAATCTGAGGGTCTTATTTAGTCAAGGATGGTTGAATAGGGATGGGGAGTTGGACAAGCAAGCGAAGAGAATGTGGGGTTGTGGTGTATAAATTGTAATGTCGTTAAGGACTTAAAACTGTTGCCGCCGGCGGAATTTCACAGTTTGTACATACCCAAAATCACAGTAAATTAAATGAATCTAAACAAATATCGTTAGAATTCGTCTGTCGACACCAAATCAAAATGATTGAAATCGATTGTTATAGATACTGAAATTGTCACGGCCAGAAACACAAGTAATATTCAAGGTGATACCAGCATCAACGATAGTACTTGAGATGCACACACACACTTCGAAAATAAAAATAATTTTGTAAAGAGATTGCAGCGGAAAATAACACCAAAATTGTTTTTCTCAAATTATATAAATTATATAACTTGATGATGTCTCTTAGACAAGACTTTATAATCACTTTATAAAATGAATTACAAAAGCCGAATGTGTTCTCTATAACTAATACAATGTAAGTTCTATGGAACAAGAGATAAAGAACGAATTTCAATCCTAGTCAACACACAACTTGAAACCAAGGTAATCAAGTGTGAAATTATATGGGAGGATGGATAAAACGAACCAACAAAAAACTCTATCTCTATATGCTTGAAGGTCTGTAAAATTGGCATATTTGAAGTGTCTCCTTCAATGCATATTTATAGTCTTCAATGTCTTAAAGGCTACTCAATTTGTAACAGCCTTGGGGCTGTCTTGGACGTTGAGGGAGAGTGGAAAAGTGGCTGAGCTTGCTCCTCACATCATGGGAATAGCTAGCTCCAAATTCCCCTTTCGTAACAACCGTATCTTGCTCTCAAAGTCCATGCTTTGTGGCCTTGTTCTCCCAAGCTTCTCTCATCTTGCACTCTCTTTGAATCAGCAACAACACCTTTGAAATAGTCTTCCCACGTTTTTTGAAGTTGTTGACACAAAGTAACTTTTGAAAAGTTTATGTACTCCCTCCGTCCCATTAGTAGCAACACACTTACTATTTATGCGTAGATTAAGAAAAAAAATAATGATATAAATGTTGTGAGTGTAAAAGTAAAATAGGAGAGAGAATGAGTGGAGAGAATAGTAAATTATAATGGTGTTGTGAGTATTAAAATAATGTAGGAGAGAGAATGAGTGGAGGGAATAGTGATAAAAACTTTCCTTTTTAGGAAGTGTGTGGTTTGTAGTGGGACGCCCAAAAAAAAAGTGTGTGGCTTGTAATGGGACGGAGGGAGTATAAAATGTTATTTATGCATAACTTTCTTTGTTCCAAATTCCTCCACGTTTCTAGCTTCTTCTTCCATCATATTGTAACCTAAAATATGGACTTACAACATATACTAACCAGATCATATTAGCACATTGGTACATAAATAATTAATCAAGAAATGTACAACTATATAAATTCCAGCACAAGAAATCATCTGAGATATCATCTGGAATATGGAAAATCATTCAGGATATCATATGCGTTTTACACTAACAATCTCCCCCTTAGTTGAATATTTCTTCTCAAACCTAATGTGCTGTACACCTGCAATTTGTTAGTTCATAATAATACAAATAGAGCATAGAACATAGAATCAAAACATAACATCTCCATGAAAATTAAATCCCCCTTAATCAAAGAGCTAATCTAAAACAATGATTTATCAAAAGAAACTAATTTATTTCAAACTAAAAGTTTTCGAAATAAACAAAATTAAACATTAAGCAAATAAACCAATGTAGCAAAACAAAATCCAAGTAAGCAAAACTACCTAACGATTAATGTTTTAAACAAAATCATCTAAAGTGTTTTGCAACCAACAGATTACCACCATAAACAAAATAAAAAGTAAATTGTTTAGAATCACATATCACCAAATAAAAGAAATTGTTTTAGGACACCAAATCAACTCCAGCAACAAATTAGTGGCAACATCAACCTTCAGGTTTAGCAACCTTTAGGTTTTCAGACTTCTTCTTCTTCATACTCCTCCTCTTCTTCTTCCTCCTGATTTCCACCCCTATCACCTCCACCATCACTTGGGCCAGCACTTGCGGTAGCACCTGAAGTAGTACCAGCTCCAGCAACTATAGCAGCAGCACATCCTCCCCCTGTTCGGGAAGAAATTTCATCAATAAACGTGTCAGTTTCCTGCTTAAGCTTGACCCACCCATCAACTAGTTCTCCAATTGCACTTGACTGCTTGTGCAAGAAATTTAGAACTGTAGTCTTTAGAATTGAAGGTGAAGTGTTGCCCAGAAAATTGAACACATTGGAAAGTATACTTGCAGCATATGTTCCTGCAAAGGTACTTGGGGCAACACCTGAGGGAGCACTTGAGATATTACCTGAGATATTACCAGGAAGAACAGAAGCTGAACCAATCTTTTCATCAGATTTTTTCCAGGGAAGGTCTTTAGAATACCTGTTACCATTTTTCAGTTGGGAGTCAATGGTATAATATTCAGGCTCAGAGGTAAATGAATCAGAGGCTTCAATAGGCAAGGATTGAAAAATCAAAACTTTGAAGATCAAGGAAGGATAAGGAAAAAAGAATATATTCATATCTTTCTTTCTACCCAAAGATGTCAAGTGTTTGAACACTAGCCTTCCAAAATTAATCCTATGATTTTTACCCAATCTGTACAGCACATTTGCATGCTCCAAGGTCATAATAGGTTCATTTGTAGTAGGGAGCCAATTGAAAATGCAAAGCATGTGTTGTACAGGAAATAAAGAGGTAAGCCTAGAAGCATGAAACTTTTCTTTTGAAGGCCAAGTTTGGATTTTGTTGTGGGTAAGGAACTTAACCATTTCATCTCTGTTAACCCGAATGCTCTCGTCATCTAAATTCGGCAGTCATAAGGCTTTGTTGATGATGGCAGGAGTAAATGAATATACCCTACCCCTCACAAACACTTTTCCATATTTTTCAGACCCCTCATTATCTAAATGAGCATGTAAGTTGACAAAGAAGTTCCTAACCACACTTTCAACAAAAATCGAGGCGTGATTATTTGCCATCAAAAATTTTCTGTCCTCTAAAAACTGAACAATTCCTTCTTTTTCCAATTGGTCCTCATCAATATGCTTTTCTTTCAACAGTTTCTTACTCAAGTTGTTAAGCCAACATTTCATGTTTTCTTTCTTATAAAACTCCAAAGTAAGAAAAAGGTTTAGGAAAAGCATTATCTTCCTCATTCTGAACAAACTCATCATCAGATAAATCATGATCACTAGGAAAAGACTTCGAAGGAACATTAGAGGGGGCAGGTGTTACCTCAGATGATATCTTGCCCTTGGTAACACTTTTGGTAGCACTCGCTAAACCCTTGCCCTTGGCCTTTTTCATCTAAAATTCAGCCATAGTTTCTTCTTCCTCTGCATCAACCCAAGCATCAAACGAGTCTTCAGATGGTTCCTTCTCCTTGTTGGCATCAAAATTTTCGTCACTCGCATGGGCAGATGACAATTCTAAGGAACTTTTTGACACTTCAACCAAATCAGAAGAGGTATTGGAGGTGGCCTTTGACCTGATTGATCTGATTCGGTTAGAAGACCTCATCTTTGCAACTTGGGAGATAATTTGGCGGAGGGAGCTTTTCTTTTCCTCTTTTCTTTCGATTCGGCTGGAATGAGGGTGACTTTAGGAATATCTTGAGGTAAAGAAGAGACAGGAGCAGCAGCTGAACTATGGTCATTATGGGAGGAGAAGAAGCAGGTGTTATCATGGGAGAAGTCTCTATGGCAACACGAGAAGCTGCACTAGGTGCAATGCTAGGCAAAATGTACACGTGGTCGGTGTTTGAGGGTTCGGTGTTTGTCTTGGACGGATCAGATGCCATGGTGATTTTTGGAATTTTTGGAAACGGATTTTGACCTAGGTTGGGAGAGGGAAAGAGAGAGACGCTGAAAGGGGATTAAAATGGGGAGATAGAGACGGTTAAGAGTGAGATAAGAGAAAAAGGAGAGAGAATAGGGAGATTAGAGAGGAACATATGGATAGGAAACAAGGATTTAAATTGATTTGACATCTTAAACCCTAGTCTAGTAAATAACTTAAACCCTCAAATCTCTCAACAACCTCTACTCATACACTCCTATTTAATCTTACCACTCACCCTAATAAACCCTAACAAACAAAACAGTACACGGCTGTTTTAAAAATAATATATATATATATATATATATATATATATATATATATTAAGTAAACGAAAATAAGTAAACAAAATTTTGTAACAATACCCGAGAAAAAATTGAGAACAAAAATCAAAATAATATGGCTTTTGTTACTCAACAAAGTTTACCAAAAATAAAGAAAACTTGTTGAAGACGTTTTCAAAATCGTAAACTCTTTAAATGAGACTTTCAGATTTTAAAAATTTATACAACAAATTTCAAAAAATAAAAAATAAAAAAAAAACTAATATAGAACACACTAATGTGTTAAGGCAATGATGGTAACACATAGAATAACATATAAGATAAACATTCCTTGATAAATATATTCATTTTCAAGCACTTGAGGCATAACAAGCTTAGCCATTTTCAAGTACTTGAGGCATAACAAGCCATTTTCAAGCACTTTAGGCATAACAATCTATATGAGGTATTGCTAGTTGTAAGATCTCATCACACTTCTTTAAACAAGAAAGCATCGTAGTAACGAGCTTCGTGCCCCTAGTTTTATTTCAAGTGTAAGATATATTGATTTATGCCTTTCAAGTAGGGTACACTGTAGTAACGAGCTCCATGTCCCTAATACTAAGCATAAATCACCTCATACATTCTCATTGGCAAGAGTACATCGTCGCAGCGAACATCGTGCCTCGAGCTCGAGAGAATAGTATGGAAGGAAAAAAATAGCCTCTTTTGCCTTTTATATATCATATTAGATCATACTTTAAGCACAAGAAAGGAAATGTTTATCAAACATGTTAACCTAGGTGATAACCTACCATAACAAAAATGTCAGCATGTGCCACGGTTAGAACTAAGCTAACCAGATTAAAAGAATATATATATATATATATATATATATATATATATATATATATATATATATACATAATTTTATTTTTATTTTTTTAAAAATATAAACAGGAGAAAAACTACACTAATATACAAGTGTTGCCCTAAGTGATAACATCACCTGAGGTAGCACTGAAAAACAGACTCAGAGATTACAGAGACCAAGAGATCTTTTCATACTAGAAAATTTCTCGTGATCTAAGGCCTTTGTAAAGATTTCATCCAATTGATATTTAGTATCAATATGATCAATGTTAATTAGGCCTTTATCTACCATATGATGACATGTATCTATGTGCTTAGTACGGGAATGCTGAACAGGGTTTTTTGAAATATTGATAGCACTCAAGTTATCACAGTACATAGTCAAAGAATTACTCTCAAGGCCATACTCATCTAGCATATGTTTTAGCCAAATAAGTTGTGAACAACAACTACCAGTTGCAACATACTCAGATTCAGCCGTGGAAAGAGAGCCACAGTTTTGTTTACGACTATACCATGATACTAAATTGTTACCCAAGTAAAAACACCCCCCACTAGTACTCTTCCTATCATCCATATCCCCCGCCCAATCCGAGTCGCTAAAGCCTATCAAGTTGGTGTTAGTGTCCTTACTAAATCAAATCCCTAATTCACTTGTTCCAGAAACATATTTAATTATTTTTTGACAGAATTAAGGTGGGAGACTTTAGGATTGGCTTGATAATGTGCACAAACGCACATGCTAAACATGATATCAGGACAACTAGAAGTGAGATAGAGAAGGCTACCTATCATGGAACGATATAAAGTAGGATCAACATCCTCACCTACTTGGTCTCTACCAAGTTTAAGAGATGAACACTTAGGAATCTTAGAGCTCTTTACCCCCTCCAACCTAAACCGTTTCACCAAGTTTTTTTCATACTTGGTTTGTGAAATGAATATCCCCTCACTTGATTGTTTCACCTGCAAGCCTAAGAAGAGTGTTAACTCACCAAGCATGCTCATTTCAAATGTTGACGTCATAGCCTCTACAAAATCTTTTAAACAAGTTTGAGACGTAGAGTCATAGACTATGTCATCAACATAGATATGAACAATGACTATTTCTTTTCCATGCCTTAGAATGAATAAAGTCCTATCTGCTTCACCTCTTGTAAAACCATATTCAAGTAAGAAAGAGGTTAAGCGATCATACCATGCACGTAGAGCTTGTTTCAAGCCATATAAGGCTTTATCAAGTCTATATATGTGGTTAGGTTGATGAGGATCTTCAAAACCTTTTGGTTGTTCAACATAAATTTCTTCATTTAAATAACCATTTAAAAAGACAGCTTTAATATACATTTGAAACAAGGTAATTTTTAGATAACAAGCTATTGCCAAGAGGAGTCTTATAGATTCTATTCTAGCTATGGGAGCAAAGGTCTCATCAAAGTCAACACCTTCTATTTGTGTATAATCTTGAGCCACGAGACGAGCTTTGTTCCGAACAATATTTCCTTGCTCGTCCGATTTATTTTTGAAAATCCATTTTGTACCAATTACATTAGTGGTAATGGACATGGAACTAAACAGCAAACTTCGTTACGAGCAAATTGTTCAAGTTCCTCTTGCATGGCTTGTATCCAAAAATTATCTTTTAAAGCTTCTGAAACATTCTTGGGTTCTAAAGAGAAAACAAAACAAGAGTATTTTACCTTATGGTATGTGGTGGACATGCACACATACCTCACAATTTCACGGTAACTAATAGGATCTTTGTTCCTAGTTTGTACCCCTTCATCTACTTCTCCTATAATCTGTGAAGAATGATGATTTCTTCTGATCCTAGCTGGTGGATCCCTTCTTAAATCTCCATGCACATCAGCATTATCATGACTGTTCGTCATTTTCAGTTGCTGGACTGGCTTCAGGTGATACCTGAGATGCTATCCCTTCAGTGGCAACACTCTGGTCAGCACCCGTGGTATCACTTGCTCTACTTTGTTCCTCCAGCTCTTCCATCAATCTTAATAGAGATTCCTGCACTCCATCACCTGTAACACTTGCTAAGTCAACAAAAACAACGTTAACTGATTCTTGAATGGTTTTTAACTTAAGGTTATAAACTCTATATGCTCGACTATTCTGAGCATACCCAAGAAATAATGCCTTATCACTTTTAGAGTCAAATTTAGCTAAGTAATCCCGATCATTTAGAACAAAAACACATACACCCAAATATATGAAAATAATGAACTTTTGGTATCCTACCATTCAAAATTTCATATGGTGTCATTGTAGTACCGGGTCTTAGAAACACTCCATTGGCCATGTGACAAGCCGTGTTTAAGGCCTCAGCCCAAAACCTTTTTGAAATCCTTTTTGAAAATAACATAACACGGGCCATTTCAAGCAAGGTCCTATTTTTCCTTTCAGCCACCATATTTTGTTGAGGTGCTTTAGGAGCCGAAAATTCATGTTTAATTCCTTTTAATTCACAAAAAGTTGAAAACAAAGAATTATCAAACTCCTTACCATGGTCAGACCTTATTCGCATGATAAGAGCACAAAACATGTTTTTTATTTTAGCATGTAAGATCTTAAAATTTTCAAAAGTTCCTGATTATTCTTTCAAAAAATACACCCAAGTGAATCTAGAAAAATCATCTACTATGACAAAAGAATATCTCTTACCTCCTAAACTTTCTACCTCAACTGGACCCATTAAATTCATATGTAAAAGTTGAAAACAGTGTGTTATTCTTGAGTACTCCTCATGGTGTTGGGTAGCACTATGGGTAACACGTGTCTGTTTACCTTTGAGACAATCTTCACATATGATTTTTTTTACTTATGTCCAGATTAGGAATACCACTTATAGCTTCTACCTTAAAAAGTTTCACAATGTTACGAAAATGGACATGACCCAACTTTTGATGCCACAAAGTAGCATCATCAACTCTCACAGAATGACACACTTGTTTATCCTCAACAAGATAACAGTTATTACTTAACCTAGTACCTGACATAACACAGTTATTGGTACAATAAAAAACTTTACAAGTGTTCTTATTGAATTTCACTTCAAGATTGTCATCACAAAGTTGGCTAATACTAATTAAATTAGTTACAAGTCCATCAACATGCAAAACATTTTTCAAAGCAGGAAATCCAGGTATATTAAGAATGTCTTTTTCTACTATATTACTCTTGTCACCACCACCATACTTTACACTACCACCTTGAATAGGTTCATATTTCTTTAAAAACATTTTTGTTTCCGTCATGTGACGTGAACAACCATTATCAAAATACCATGAACCTTCAACATTAGTTTTTAAGGCAGTGTAAACAACATCACTTCCCATGTTAAACTTAGGTTTTCATACTTTCCTACTTTGATTATTTCCCTTCTGACTGCAAGTGATATCTGACGTGCCAGGCAATACATCAGGTAGCACCGATGAACTGGACTATTTCTTTAAAAGAGTTTTACAATTATTTTTTAAATTTCCAGTAGAGTAACAATAGTTACATACTCTCGCTTTGTCAGAAGTCTTATCTGAAGACAATAATTCAACATTATCTCTTTCTTTAACAAAAATTATTTTATCTTCCTTATTAGTCAAAGTAGATGTAATAGCATTTAAGGACTCTTGAAAACACACCCAAGGATTTCATCCAGCTTGGAAGAACCCGTGTTGAGTTTTTAAAATTTGACCTCGGCTAGAGTAAGTTTGGTCTTGACTTTGTCCATCTTTGCATCCTTTTTTGTGAGTTGGACTTCCAACTTAGTCAAGCTATCAGTCATATCTTGAACCTCTTTGGACAGAGACACCACCTTCTTGTTCTCTTTCTTCCATTCGTTAAGCAATTCTTTGCAAATGTCCTTAAGACCACAAATGAGTTTATCGTTGCTGAACTCATTACTTTGTTCACCCTCTTGTGAACTACCTGCATCCATGTTAACAGAACCCACAAAACAAACAACATTTGTTAAACAAAAATTGGAATACCTGTTGGATGATATCTCAGGTGCTATCCCATCTTGGATATCACATGAGGTATCACTGCCAGTGTCCGAGTAACAATTTGTGACCATCATTGTTGTTTGATCTAAATTTTCAGATTGATTGGTCTCCTCATCTTCATTGTCACTGAGGGATACTAATAGGTTCTTCCCTATCTTCCTTAGAGTGTTAGCACACTCGTTTGAGTAATGACCCCACCCAGAGCATGCGTGACATTAGATTGACTCAAGGTACTTCGGATCAGATCTAGATTGATCTGATGATGCTCTTCTTATGGGACCACTTTTCTGAGTAGATGAAAATGTCCTCTTCGATATTGAATTGTACACCTTAGTTTGTTGCTCTTTAGCCTTAACCTGCACATTTTCTTTGTTAAACTTTCTTAACATATAATTATATTTCCTAGCAAGCAAGGCAACACTAACATCTTCACCTAATTCCTCAAAATTTTTGTCATCCTCATCAGTTGATAAATTTGAGGATTGAACTTTTAAAGTAACACTCTTGCCTTTAGAAACTTCACTTTGCTCAGCAAGATTTGACTCAAAATTTTTTTAAATGCTCATTAAGAAATTGATGTCCATAGTAGAAAGGTTGTGAGCCTCTTCTATAGATGAAACCTTCATATTAAAACGCTCAGGGAGAGCTCTAATAGCCTTTGAAACCAATTGTTTATTTGTAAAAGGTTCACCTAAAAGTTGACACTCATTAGCAATGTCAAACAATTTTTCAAAATAAGAGGAAATGGTATCATTTTCACCCATTCTTAACCTTTCAAACTTGCTAGTAAGACCTCTAAGTTTGTTTTCACGCACACTAGAATCACCTTCACAAAACCTTTGTAAAATATCCCAAGCTTCCTTAGCTTTGGAACTATTTTGAACTAGTTTAAAAATGTGTATGTCAACCTACTCAAAATAGCATTAAGAGCTTTCTCATTGTAGTTAGCAAGGACAATCTCTTCATTAGTCCACTCGCCATCAGGTTTAACCTGAATGTCACCATCCTCATCTGGAGGTAACAGTGGAAGAGAGTATGCATTAACTACAGATCGCCAAGCTCGAAGATCAATTGATTTGATATGCGAGCGAAGACGGATCTTCCAATATGCATAATCTGAACCATCTGAAACAGGAAGACGTTTTTTGTTTGAATTTGCAGAATCAAAAGCCATGACACCTAGACCAAGCACTTAGTATCATCAAGTAACCTACTCTGATACCAATTGAAATTGTCCCGGCCAAAAACACAAGTGATATCCAAGGCGATAACAACACCAACGATAGCACTTGAGATAGCACACACACACTTCAAAAATAAAAACAATTTTGTGAAGAGATTGCAGCGGAAAATAACACCAAAATTGTTTTTCTCAAGTTATATAAATTATATAACTTGAGGATGCCTCTTAGGCAAGACTTTATAATCACTTTATAAAATGAATTACAAAAGCCGAATGTGTTCCCTATAACTAATACAATGTAAGTTCTATGGAACAAGTGATAAAGAACGAATTCCAATCCTAGCCAACACACAACTTGAAACCAAGGTAATCAAGTGCGAAATTATATGGGAGGATGGATAAAACAAACCAACAAAGAACTATATCTCTATATGCTTGAAGGTGTGTAAAATTGGCATATTTGAAGTGTCTCCTTCAATGCATATTTATAGTCTTCAATGTCTTGAAGGCTACTCAATTTGTAACAGCCTTGGGGCTGTCTTGGACGTTGAGGGAGAGTGGGGAAGTGGCTGAGCTTGCTCCTCACATCATGGGAATAGTTAGCTTCAAATCCCCCTTTTGTAGCAACCGTATCTTGTTCTCCAAGTCCATGCTTTGTGGCCTTGTATTCTCAAGCTTCTCTCATCTTTTACTCTCTTTGAATCAGCAACAACACGTTTGAAATAGTCTTCCCACGTTTTTTGAAGTTGTTGACACAAAGTAACTCTTGGAAAGTTTATGTATAAAACGTTATTTATGCATAACTTTCTCTTTTCCAAATTCCTCCACATTTCTAGCTCCTTCTTCCATCATATTGCAACATGAAATATGGACTTACAACATATACTAACAAGATCATATTAGCACATTAGTACATACATAATTAATCAAGAAATATACAACTATATAAATTCCACCACAGGAAATCACCTGAGATATCATCTGGAAAATGAAAAATCATTCAGGATATCATCTGCGTTTTACACTAACATATACTTTAGGAAATTGATTTGAGAAGTAAGAGTGCTTAATTTGACCATATTTAGTAGGATTTAAGTTGACAAATGAGGAAGATAGAAAGAGATATAGAGATAAAATGTCTACAACAGCTACGAAAAACGTAGTTGCAAATCGTTGTGCTTGAGAAGATGAAGAGAAGAGGATGTGGGGTGTGGTGTGGTGAGGGCATTAAACAGAGTAGGGGTGGGGGTGTGCGAAGAAGTTGAAGATGTGTGAAATGGGTGGGGAATCTGGAAAAAAACCAGAGAGTAGTTTTCTTTTTATATTTAACATTCCCCTCATTTTCAGAAAATGTCAACTACCCCCTTAAAATTATGGGGGTCAAATTCGATGAAAAAGACCAAAATAGCCCTTAAGTAACTCACGTGAGCGGCACATGTTATGCTATTCGTTAAATTTTTAACGGTTCATCCAAAATTACATCTGATTGCAACAAAAAGACAAACTCAATAACCAACTTGTAACAAATGCAAATTCGATAACCAATTGAAATATCTCGACAAATTCAGGTAACTAAAATGCAATTTGCCCTATGTTAACATCTGTAGACTTAAATGGATGGAGTTTGGTACGTTAGTTTGATTTCGACGGAGTTTGGTATAACGGGTCTAGATTTAAACTGTATTAAGTATATAATTATTTTTTGACACCACCTCTTTTCAACATGGTCAATCATTTCTGAAAATTCGAACAATATGAGTTCTATTAGGTTAAACCGCATATATCCCAAATTTGTTGTGTGTTGCATTGTAGTTTCGATTTTACCACATATCTCTTTTTATGTTTATGTGGTCGATATTTAATCGTGTTATAATAGATCTATGTAAAAAACAGAAAATAAATCAATCACACAACACAACGATATACGTGGTTCACCAACTTGGATACGTATACGGGAAGAGGGTAATAATATTATTATCAACTGGTAATCACCAAATACAATCTCTAATCTAATCCACGAATTCTTGATCACAAGAATTCACAACTGTGCAAACCCTATATCTATAGAAACAGAGAGATAAGAAAACCCTTTAAACACCTAAAATTATTGATCTCTATCACACTAGAAATTATATCAAATTAAACTGCTATGTAATAGGGCTTATTTATACTGCATATTCCTAACCCTGCAAGATTTAAGAGTCATGCACCAAATCTGCCGCTGATCAGGCCCAATCTGCACTAGGGCGCGATCGCCCCTGTCTATAGCGCTATCGCCCTGTCCGCCCAAACAGACACCGTACGATCGCCCCTTCCTAGGGCGCGATCGCCCCAAAATTCCAGAGACTCCGCGCGGTCGCGCTTCTGCCTGACGCGGTCGCTCCCTAGGTGTTGTCACAGGAATTATCGATTTTCCCCTTGTTCAATCCTCTAAGTTGTTCCCAACTTAGATGATATCAAACCCAACAAATCTCCACCTTGACATCTAACCTTCCGATCACAAAACTAGAACTCCCCTCTGCCTCAGATGTGTTATGCCAAACACCCAACTTGTCCTCCGGACAACCAAAACTGTATCTCCCTAGACACCCAAATGTGTTACGCCGAACACCAAAAAAGGACTTGATGCAACAGTTGATCAGACCCGTTCAACAAGTAAACAAATGTGTCTACCAGACACCCAAATTTATCCCTCTGGACACCCAAATTGTGTTACGCCGAGCACATCAAGATACTTGCTACAACAGTTGATCAGACCCGTTCAACAAGTAAACAAACGTGTCTACCAGACACCCAAATTTATCCCCCTGGACACCCAAATTGTGCTGCACCGAGCACACCAATGTGTTTCTAACACCCAAATGTGCCACAGCAGTAGGCACTCAGAATTGCCCCAACCGACAATTGGGCAAATCCAGTTGATATTGGATCTTGCCAACCCAAACAGATGAAGCGGCCATATCCGTGAAATCCCCAACAGTACGTACCTTTTTATTGATTCCTTCCTCGCTTCCCAATTGTGTGCATTGACCTACTAACCGTGGCTTACCCAGTTCAACTCCACCTTGAGTAACTTGCTGCTCCACCTATTTGTCAACCACCTGTAAGTGCTCCAATTTGAATTGTTAGTATTTCCGTTAGAAAACTAACGAAAGCCTTCACATTCTTAACCTAAGCCTTAACTTTTCTAACAAAATCTAACTTTTCTAATAAAGCAAGGGTAAGTTGGGGATTGCTATTTAGAGTTAAACAAGGGAAAGAATCTCACAAAAGAGAAAAATTCGAAAATAGAAATCTGTAAAACACAGCTTGAAATTACCCGATCTTTTTCGCGCGCGGGGGGCGGCGGAAAAGGCGGTTGTCTTTCGCGGGGGGTTGGTGTCTGAGACCTCGCTTCACGGGAAGGAGCAGAATGAGGAGTCGCCACGCGGTTTTGTATTTTGAGCCCAAACGTTGAGAAACGACTTTTGAAAATGGTGTCGTTTTTATTGGTAGCAAAAACTTAGGAAAAGGCTTTGAAAATGGGGATCATTTTTATTGGCAGCAAAAACGAGTAAAAAGCTTTTTTGTACCAGAGATTGTTAGGTTCGGAGGTCAGGTTACGTTTCGGGTAGAGTATTACGAGATCGCCCGAAACGCCTCGCATGACGAGTCTTTCTACCTTTCTCGAAATCGTGTGTGTGTGTGTGTCTTTTGAAATGGGGGCTTGAATGACAAGCTTAATCTTGGTTTGAGTGACAAACGTTGATTAGGTGACTTTGTTTGAAAAGACGAGCGTTTGAATGACAAACGTCGGTTTTGAGTTTGAAATGAGCGTTTGCGTGGCAAACGTCGACTTTGAGTTGAAATGAGCGTTTGCGTGGCAAACGTCGACTTTGAGTTTGAAATGAGCGTTTGCGTGGCAAACGTCGATTTTGAGTTTGAAATGAGCGTTTGCGTGGCAAACGTCGACTTTGAGTTTGAAATGAGCGTTTGCGTGGCAAACGTCGACTTTGAACCGTACGAGTCATTGTTAACGATTTTTACGAGAAAAATGCGTATTAAATGATTTTAAGTGTCAAATGGCGGCTTGGAGTTTGAAGATGAGCGTTCGGAGGCCGAACGTCATTTCGCGCATTTTGAAAGAGAGTTCGACGGACGAACTCCGGTTTTGAACCGGGCATTACATTGTTAACGATTTTTACGGGAAAAATGCGTATTAAATGATATGCGATCAACGAATCGGGTTGCGACTCGGACTTTTGAAAAGTAAATACTATCACAATCCAAACGGATCGGACTTGTAAATGACAGTATTTAAAGCGGTGTCAACGGAATCAAACGATCCGGAATTGTAAATGACGATCAACGAGGCCAAACGGCTCGGAAGTGTAAATGACGATCAACGAGGCCAAACGGCTCGGAATTGTAAATGACGATCAACGAGGCCAAACGGCTCGGAATTGTAAATGACGATCAACGAGGCCAAACGGCTCGAAATTGTAAATGACGTGAAAGTAAACGGAACGGGGTCGGAACGCCGTTTTAACCCGTGATTACTTCTCTTACGGAAAGAGAAGAGGATCGAGGGGCTAAAACGTATCGGACCCGTTAGACGAGAGACGTCTACATTTTGACAATGGACGTTCGAAACTTGGTTATAGCGGCCGGCGCGTAAGCGAGACTGAACGGAAGATTCGAAGAGAGGAGTTATACCTATGGCTAGGGTCGACTCCTTTGGCTCGGGAGGTGTGCACGGGACACGGAAAGTTATTCGAAAGGTTGTTTCGAAGTCGTAGGGTGCGTATTTGATCGAAATACGAAGGTTTCACGCAAATCGAGGCAAAACGGGAGCTCGGGAGGGGTAGAAACCAGTTTGGACCGTGGGGTATGTGATTTTTGGTATCAAAATCCTCTTTTTTGCCTTTGACAGCAACTTCTATTTATAGGGTGAAAATTGCGGTAGGAGTCCGTGGGACTTGACCGAATTTCGTGGGTTTTGGGAATTTTGGAAATCACAGGGGACTTCTTTGGCAATTTCGGGAAAATCGCCTGCGGTGAGTCCTACGGACTTGGCTTGCAAACAAGGGGTATTTTGGTCTTTTGGCCTTGATTTGTGATTGACGAGTGACTAGAGGGAGGTGGCATGCAGGACACGTGTCCTGTGAGTCACCAGAAGTGTGGGAGTTCGTTCCCCGGTCCCGGTTTTGTCCGTTTTTTAAAATAACAGTCAGGAAATGTCCGAAACGCCCAGGAAAGTGCGGAAAATGCGTTTTCGGGGAAAGCCATACTTTTACGTGAGATGTCACGTGCTAAGTACGGTTTGACGTCGGGATGCACGGGCGATCCCGGACGTCTCGTTGGCACGGCAACGAGGAGTTTAACGAGTTCCGATTAACTTTGAGCGGGCCGGTTAACGGATTTCGGTTAACTTTACGGAGTTTGGACGATCCGGTTGGGTACTTACGGTTAGCCCTCGGCGACGTCTCCTCCGAAGGAGGCGGGGTCGTTGAAAAAGATAAGGATCCAAATCGGGATGCCTTACTTTGAAAGAGACACGGGCGGTCACCGGGCCGGACCCTTAGCGAAAAGGATTCCTACGTATCCCGAGCGGGAATCGAAGCCGATCGTAGTTCGAAAAGGGGCAAGGGCCGCGCATGGGGACCTTGACTTTGAGCGAGACTGTTAGAGAGGCGTCTAAACCTCGGATGAGACCATTGGCGAGTACCTGCCACAGATAGGCTGATAGGAGCGTCGAACCCGAGACTTCGAAACCTTCGAGGGCGTGTGGCGCCTCAAACCGGAGTTGCGATGTTGACGAGGGCTTTCGTGCCTTGAGGTCTTGGGCTTATTCTTTGTTGCCCGAGTTTTATCCTGGCAGGGATGAGCGTTCGGGCCTACTGGATGGCCGAAGAGGGATTGTTGCAAGGCGTTCGTGCCTTGGGGTTCGGGCTTATTGCGTCGCCAGGTGATGATTGTTGATTTGCAAGGCGTTCGTACCTTGGGGTTCGGGCTTATTCTTTGTGCCCGGTGATATTTGTTTGCAAGGCGTTCGTGCCTTGGGGTTCGGGCTTATTGCTGTCGCCGGTGATGATTGTTGATTTGCAAGGCGTTCGTACCTTGGGGTTCGGGCTTATTCTTCATTCCGGTGATGATTGTTTGCAAGGCGTTCGTACCTTGGGGTTCGGGCTTATTCTTTGCCTTAGGAGAGATGACTATTTGCAAGGCGTTCGTACCTTGGGGTTCGGGCTTATTGCCGTTGCCGGTGATGACTATTTGCAAGGCGTTCGTACCTTGGGGTTCGGGCTTATTGCTGTTGCCGGTGAGGATTGTTTGCAAGGCGTTCGTACCTTGGGGTTGGGGCTTATTCACGTCTGTTGCCGGTGATGATTGTTGATTTGCAAGGCGTTCGTACCTTGGGGGTTCGGGCTTATTAGCACATTGCCGGAGGAGATATTTGTTTGCAAGGCGTTCGTACCTTGGGGTTTGGGGTTATTGCTGTTGCCGGAGGAGACTATTTGCAAGGCGTTCGTACCTTGGGGTTCGGGCTTATTGCTGTTGCCGGAGATGACTATTTGCAAGGCGTTCGTACCTTGGGGTTCGGGCTTATTGGCCATTGCCGGAGATATTGTTTGCAAGGCGTTCGTACCTTGGGGTTCGGGCTTATTCTTGGCCGAGTGACTGTTTGCAAGGCGTTCGTACCTTGGGGTTCGGGCTTATCGCTGTTGCCGGAGGAGACTGTTTGCAAGGCGTTCGTACCTTGGGGTTCGGGCTTATTGCTGTTGCCGGTGAGGACTAGCGAAGGTCTTGGTAAGAGAGTGGAGGTCAGACCGCGATGGTCGGGATCAACTGTTTGAAATCGGACCGTGAAAGGTCGCGAATGAGAGTTTATAATCGGACCGTGAAAGGTCGCGATTAAGGATTGAAATCGGACCGTGAAAGGTCGCGATTGAGACTTGAAATCGGACCATGAAAGGTCGCGATTGAGGATTGAAATCGGACCGTGAAAGGTCGCGATTGAGAATTGGAATCGGACCGTGAAAGGTCGCGATTGAGGATTGAAATCGGACCGTGAAAGGTCGCAATTGAGACTTGAAATCGGACCGTGAAAGGTCGCGATTGAGGATTGAAATCGGACCGTGAAAGGTCGCTATTAAGGATTTGAATCGGACCGTGAAAGGTCGCGATTGAGAATTGGAATCGGACCGTGAAAGGTCGCAATTGAGACTTGAAATCGGACCGTGAAAGGTCGCGATTGAGGATTGGAATCGGACCGTGAAAGGTCGCGATTGAGGATTGAATTGGAGAAGGTCGGACGTGACCGCGGGTCATGATTGAGGATTGAAATCGGACCGTGAAAGGTCGCGATTGAGGATTGAAATCGGACCGTGAAAGGTCGCGAATGAGGATTGAAATCGGACCGTGAAAGGTCGCGAATGAGAGTTTAATGGTGAGGACCTTTTAAATTTTAACGTCGGAGACGGATCAGAATCGAAATGTCCGGAGACATGGTTGAACGTTTGAATGTCAAACGTCAATCGGATCGAATTTAACGTCGGAGAGACGAGCGTTAGTGAGAACTAACTGGGAATTTAACGTGCGGAGACGCAGCGTTAGTGAGAACTAGCTGGGAATTTAACGTACGGAGACGAGCGTTAGTGAGAACTAGCTGGGAATTTAACGTCTCGGAGACGAGCGTTAGTGAGAACTAACTCGGGAATTTAACGTTCGGGAGACGAGCGTTAGTGAGAACTAATCGGGAATTTAACGTACGGAGACGAGCGTTAGTGAGAACTAACCGGGAATTTGCTAACGTCGGAGACGAGCGCAGTGAAAGGCTGTCGGGAATTTAACGCTACGAGATGAGCGGTGCTGCACTAACCGAGAATTATCCTCAAAGAGATGTGGCGCAAATGTCTAATCGGGGAAATTTTACACTTTCTGGGGCCAAAAGTGGTAAAATTGGAATTGCCAAAAGCCGAGAGGGGCAAAAGGGGCAAAAATTATTAGAGAACTAGCAAGGTAACGTGCGGAGACGGACTTTGATCCGTTTTTTCGAAAACCTTTTAAATGCCGAGGCTGGGGAAGAAAATGGCCATTTTCTTCCATTGTTGCCGGCGAGAAGAGAGAGAGAAAAGAGAGAGAAATCCAACCCAAATTGCAAGGTTTGCTCGAATTTGTGAGGGAAAATCGCTATGGAGGGTGAAGGAGGACCAATGGCTCGCCATGGAAGGACCGACAACGAAAGAACTCGATTGGTTCGGACCATTCGAACCACCACTCTTCCATTGAATCCGGCGGAGTTTTATCCGGCGAGGGATAGACACAACTCCAAGGATGGGATCGAAAGACAAGTAAGTTTCCTACAAATTCCATTAATTTCAAGAATGTGCATTCTTTAAATGTTAGAAATTTGTTAGGGATTTACTTAGGGATTTTGGTGCCCGATTTGGGGCTTTTGACTTTGCTATGAATCATTGTCGAAATTGACTAGGACGTAGTTCAATTGACATCATGGGTAGATGACATAAAAATTTTGGTTGCAAAATTCCATGTCTAAATGCATTTTCCAAAATTAAAGTAGCTTTAATTCGGGACGGAGCGAGATTTTCGAAAAATTCGAAAGAATTTGAAAGTTCCGGATTCGACGGAGTTTTTGAAATGATTTTGAAAGTTCCGGATTCGACGGAGTTTTCGAAAGATTTTGAAAGTTCCGGATTCGACGGAGTTTTCAAAATTTTGAAAGTTCCGGATTCGACGGAGTTTTCGAAATGATTTTGAAAGTTCCGGATTCGACGGAGTTTTCGAAAGATTTTGAAAGTTCCGGATTCGACGGAGTTTTCGAAATGATTTTGAAAGTTCTGATTCGACTGGAGTTTTCGAAAGATTTTGAAAGTTCCGATTCGACGGAGTTTTCGAAAGATTTTGAAAGTTCGGATTCGACGGAGTTTTCGAAATGCAGGGAATATACGTAGGAAATGAATGAGAACCGTATCCGCATTGCATCCTTTCGACATGCGTTGGTGCATTTACGTTGACGTTGCTTCCGTCTTGTTTGTACACGGGGAAGGATGGTTGATACCCACAAGTAAGAAGTCGGGGTGCCTTTGAGAGCGGTGCAGGTATTGTGGGGCCTTATCCTGACGTGGTCCGAGAGAGGAGAGAGAGTCCACGCGAGTAGGTGATTGACTCGGGCTGTTTGGGTTTATCAATCTTGTAGGCTGCACAGTGTGATACACCGAGAGGCAGTCCATGTATGTCGCAATGAATGGCGATGCGAGTGAGATACGACCCACACTTTCCATTTCGAGATGGGGAGGCGACGGTGACTCCCACGGATTTTGCCGCTTATCGGCTGGGTTGCCGACTCTATGGCAACGCGTTGGGTGTGGGTTGATGGTTACACCCGGAGCGGTTATGCAGGCTGCTGGGTTTCGATATTACCGATGCTGGGGGCTTAGGCATTCGGTACAGCCGATGGAGCATCACTTGAGGCGGGCGTCGCCGGACACTAGGCCGGATCCTTGAGGATGACCGCGGAGCGTCAGCTCGAGGTTTCCTTTAGTTTGCTGACCTGTCGGCGACCTTGTTCCCGACTTCCGACATGTCTTGTCACTTCCCTGCTGCTCGGGTCGGCGGGTAGACTTGGATGCCGTGAGGGGGTTTGCGTGGGGGAGAGGCCGGACTGCCGAGCTCTACCATTCTTTGGACGGAGTTCTCGCGGGGAGAGCACACATTTAGGCCACGCTTTGTCTTGGATGTAAGTTTACGTGCTTTTTCTTTTCACTTGCCTCTTTTATGTACTCGTATGTATACGCTTTGTAGCCGACATAACTTTCCATTCTCTTGGCGTATCCGGTGCTACGAGGTGTTGATCCGCGAGCTTGGGACGTCAAGGAGCCGTACCGTCCCCCGTTCCCCGCCTCGCTGGTTCGGCGAGAAGAAGCGAAGAGGGCGGCCTCTTCGAGGTTGGGCACTCGAGCGTCGTACGAGGAGATATCTCCGGCGTTGAACCCGGAGTTCTCCGAGAGGATCCACCTGACCCGGTGGAAGCAGGGTTTGATCATGTCGCGGTGCATTGCCGGCCGAGACTACACAGCCGCGGAAGCTCTGGTGGGACTTCACTGCTGACGCCCATGTATCCTGGGGAGAGGGTGACCGTCGGCATAGGCGGGGGTCTCTTCCATTGGTGCCGGTGGATCCTCCTCACATGCGCATCCCGGGAGATGCCGATGGATGAGTGGAGGGATACCTTCGGGGTGTGTACTTCATCGAGTACATCATAGCGGGGGCCGCTTATGATGTTTTCTTGAGGATGAGGTGAGGAGCCCGCGGGTGCGGCATAGGGAGGCGAGGTCCACTGGAGGTCCTCGACATTTTCTGTCCCGCGAGCTAGGCTAGCGTACGAGGGCTGGACGGTTCGCGCAGGCGGCTTGTGATCCGCTCCGGCGGAGCCGAGACCACGATACGTGGCGGACCCCAATGCTTCGGTGAGCATCTTTTTCGATTTTACGCATTTGATAGTAGCATTACGCACATGATGCATCTGTACTTTACATTCGCTCGATGATTTTCTGGTTCGCAGGTATCCGCCGTACGTACAATGAGAGCCGTGAGGGTGCAGTGGACGGGTGGTCCGCATACGCCCGGGAGGCTCGTGGAGTTTATGCGGTGCGGTTCCGGAGGAGCGTGGACGTCCTCGATCGGGGGCCGTCTAGGCCGAGGGTTCGCACTGCTTCCCAGCGGTCGGTGGGGAGGACTTCACGGGGGTTTGGCCGGTTCGCGGGCGGAACGGCTGGATTTGGAGCTCCTTCTTCCGCGCACTCGGGCGCGAGAGGGGAGAGTCCTCGAGTTCGCGTACTCCGAGGAGGCCCTTTGCCTATTCCGGTGGAGGAGTTCGGCGAAGTTCTGTTTGCGATCCGGCGGCGGAAGCGTGCGTCGAGCGTACGGATGACGAGCGGGACTCCGAGTAGTCCCCTTTTACTTGCTTTCTTCCTTTATTATTTTGTTTAGACAAAATGCATGTATTTGTCGGGAACAAATTTTTGATTTGAAATGTATTTGCAAAAAGGCGCAGTGGGCGGGAACTCCGTACTTCGCATATTTATTACGTGATCACCTTCGGCTTATTTTCGGCAAATAAGCAAATAGGTTAATCAAAAATAAATAAAAAGGAGAAATGCATTAAAAATTGAACGGGTCAAAAATTAAGCATGTATGCACTAAATTTTAATTATTTGACCTTTGTTGCACGAGCCCTGGGGCGGAAGGGATATTGACATTGGTTAAATGAAATCGGGGGCGAGCACGCAGATTTCATAAGAGTGAACAGGGCATGGTTTGGAAATGTTTCCAACTTTTAAGGCATTTGGCTGCAGAGTTGACCAAGTCAAGCTGCAGAGGGAGTCCGGCCGGACTTGAAATGAATTTCAGATTCTTTAAATTGCGGTTCGACTTTGCAATTTGTAAGAAGCTGCGCATTGCTTTTGCTCATTACGGTGAGTTCTTTTCCATTTCTTAAGGTTTTCTTCACCTTCTCGACATGGATCCTTTTCCCAAGTTATCGTCTCGGATGCAAGAGCGATATTTGGACAACTTTCGATCGTGGGTACGGAACCACACGAGGCGTAACAAAAGGTTTTCGAAGGAGTACATTTCGGGACTAAATCTGTTTGGGCTTTGAAGGAGCTCATGCCAGATTGGGATCTTTTGAGAGCCGCATCTCGGTTACGGGACGTAAGGAGGAATGTGTACGGCTTTTCGTACAACGAAGTCACTCCTACGTTTGAAGATTTCCGGGCCATGCAGGAGGACTGAGACGGAGCAGCTAGTTCTTCCGTATCTTTGGTGGCATGGCCACCGTTGAGAAGCTAGTGTCTTTGTTGGGTATCTCTATTTGGAGAAGCATACGGGATGCGTCTGAGGATACCGATTATGTTGACATTTCGGGTGCCCGAAAGATTTGCGGAGCCGAGGAGCGTCTTTGCGTGGGGCAGCGTTTGCTGTGTGTGATTGCTACTCTGTTCACATTCACGTCTCTGCAGGTGTGTGCCATCACAGCAGTGTCTGAACTGGTGAGCAGTCTTGCACGGAGTGGAGGAGACATCGTGCCATTGGTCTTGGGCGAGACGTTCCTAGGCGCATAGGCCGGATGGCGGCCGGTAGCCGATACATGTGGGGAGGAGTCCCGCTATGATGACCATGTGGTTGAGGAGAGAGGCTGCGAGATGATGCTGAGGTGCCAATGTCTGTGACGCTTGGTCTTTCTCGCGACGTCCTGCGGTGATAGGGAGTAATCAGTGGGAGCTCTGGATGGCCGGACTTGGCACGCATCACTTGCGATGGTGGGTTCCCATTGGAGATTACTGAGACTTGTAGGACCGCTCGGGAGGGTCTATTGATCGTCGAGTGCCGGGTGTCTCAGACGTCATTCTATATTCCATCATTGGTTACTGCGGCGATGCAGTGGAGCAGATGCCAGCTGGCCCGATCGAGTTATCTTGCTACCTTTGAGGTGGGATCTCTGCGGATGGAGGATCCTTCGACGCTATTCTTTGGTCACCGGTGGTGGCAATACACGTCCTTTCTGCCCGAGGGTTCTCTTTCACCGGAGAGAGGGCGCCTTTGATACATCGGCTTGATATACGGGTGAGTACGAAGAGTGTATGGGGGAGACACGAGATGGCTATCTTGTGGAGACGGAGTGAGTGTTGGAGTGCTTGATCACACAGACGGTTCGACATTGAGGAGGACGAGGCGAGTGGCTAACCACAGGAATCGTCTTGGCGATGCCATGGGCGATTATGTGGCAAGTGCGATCGGGAGGCCAATCAAAGCCTTTGCGATGATGGCTCGAAGCGAGGCGGCTCGAGACAGAGCTAGAGAAAGGGCTGTATTGACGGCCACGGGATTGACGGAGGCGTCGGGAAGAGTCCACGAGCCGGGTAGAAGGCCTACGGAATATTTCTGCGAAGGTGAAGAACACTCGCCGGGGAAAAGGGAAGGGAAGAAGGATGAAGGACCTAGTACGGGAAACTAGGTTGACCTTCTTTGTCCGAGTATCCATCCATTGTCATTGCGAGACACATTAATTGATTAATGTTTTATTGTAGTTTTGCTAGCGTGTAGCGAGTCAAGAGTTGGCCGTGCTTGAACTCATCAAAGAATGTTTTAACCGTTATGAATTTGTAGGTTAAATGAAAAGAGTTTTCGAAACACAAGCAATTGATGCTTATTGTATTTTTTGTTTTTAGACCGAACCAAAGATGGCTGCCTACGTTCCCCTTTTACAATTGGACTAAGGGGCTCGAGGTCACCGTAGTTCGACACTTTAGGTGAATTTGAGAAAAACAAAGACAAAAGAAGTGCGACCACTGTTTTTACCTGGATCATTAGCGGGAATGTATCCGGTTGGGTATTACTCTTTTAGCACTTTAATTTCTTGAGGGGACGGTGTATGGGGAAGGTGAGTTGACTCGTGCTCTTCCTCAAACGAAGTATCTGCGGAGCTTGCTTCCGTTCCCGGGGTTAACGAAAGGGTTTCCGTCCAAATCTGCTAGCTTCATGGCTCCTGCGGAGAAGATTCTTTGTACCACGAACGGTCCTATCCGAGGTAGGCTCCCACTTTTCGAGGGGATTGGTACGCGTAGGAGGCTTTTCCTTTAGCACCAAGTCGCCTTCTCGATGTCTCGGATCTTGACTTTCTTGTCGAATGCTCGTGCCATTACGCTCTGGTAGGCTCGAGTGTGTTCCATGGCTTTCAATCTGCGCTCGTCGAGTAGAGCAAGTTCGTCGTGACGGCTCTGTAGCCATGCGACTTCATTGACCCCGTTTTCCAAGAGGACTCGGAGGGATGGAATTTCCAATTCCACGGGTAACATCGCTTCCATTACGTAGGTAAGTGCGAATGGAGTCTCCCTGTGGCGGTTACGGGAGCGATGTTCGGTATCCCCGAGAGGGCTAGATGTAGCTTTTCGGGCCGGTCCGACCTGCGGTGGTCATCTTTCCGATTATCATGGCGAGAGTCTTGTTGTTGCCTCTCTTGCACCATTGGTTTGTGGTACGTAAGGAGAAGACTTGTGACGTGTGACTACGAATTCGGTCGGTAGTTGGTCACAATTTCCTTCGAAGTGAGTCCCATTGTCGGAGATGATCTCATTGGGCACTCCGTATCGGCACATGATGTTCTCTCGGATGAACTCGGCCACCTTCCTAGAATTCGGTACCTTGTACGATCGGCTTCTACCCATTTGGTGAAGTAGTCGGCTGCGACTAAAATGAACTCGTGACCATTGCTCCCTGGAGGAGTGATCTTGCCGATGACGTCGATTCCCCGTGTGGCGAAAGGCCGTAGGCGTAGTCATGCGGTAGAGGGGGATTCGTGAGGAGGGATGTGATTGAGGTTGGAAAACCGTTGACATTTGTCGCAGCTTCGGATGAAGCTGGATGCGATCTGTTTCCATTGATATCCAATAGTATCCCATACGGAGAATGATGCGTGTCAATGCTCGGGCGTTCATGTGCGGACCGCGGGTTCCGTTGTGAACTTCGTTCATTAGCTCGCGGCTTTTTCTTTGTTTACACGAAGGAGTGGCCCTTGGTGGCGCTTCTTTATATCTGGCAATACCCCCGGAGATGACGAAATGGGATGCCGGGCGTTTTAATGCCATCATGTTTTTGGCTTTGATCCCTTCTTTGTATTTTCCATCTTCATTTGTGAAGGAAGCTTCTCCGCTTTGGAGGTCTTGGTAAATTTGATTGTACCGGGGTTCGTCGATCGTTTCTTTTTCTTTTTCGATCTCACGGCAATGGCGGGTGTTTCCCGTCTGCCTATTACGAGGGTTTCTTGCTTTCCCTTCGGGAATTTCGACAAGAGAGGCGAGGTTGCCGGGCGTGCGCGAGCGGTTTCACGTCTCTTGGCAAATAGTGAAAAGAGATGTCCTTGGGCGAGCAATGAGCTCCTCCGTATGCAGCGTGGTACTTCGAAGGCCGGAATCTACCGTCTTCCATTTGTTGGATACTTGATTGATGATCAATGCGAGTCTCCATATACATCCAGACTCTAAGATGTTGCGCTCGAGGCGGCTTCCAAACTGCTTGCCTGAGGCTTCGTATTCTGGCTTTGCATTGTTGGTTGCTTCAAAATTCGGCTTGATGGCTATGGGAGTATGCTCGTCCTTGGGATCGACAAGGAGCATTCCAATGCCATTCCCCTTCTTGTTGGCTGCCCCATCGAAGAAGAGTTGCCGGCGGTTTGCGGCTGTCAGTGAAAAGATTCCGTCGTCACAGGAAATTGTGGATCGGGACCACTTAGGTTCCTTTTGCTCGGGAAGTCGGCAAGGCGATGCGCCATTACTCTCTGCCCTTTGTTGATTTTCGACCATGTACTTGATGTCGAACTCGGCCGGGAAGAATGACCACTTGGCTAGCCGCATTGACGGGGATGGCTTGTCAAAGAGATATCGGACGGGGTCCACTTTGGAGACCGGGAGCAGATGCGGCTGCATGTAGTGTTTCGGTTTCCCGACTACCCATACCAAGGCGGTACGGGTTTTCTCACGATCTTTGAGTAGGCGAGTTCACTTCCTTGAAGCTTTCGGCTTCGAAGTAGATTGCATGCTCAACCTTGGAATCTTTACGTTTCTTGTGCCGACATTGCTCAGATAGACGTGTACATTGCTTGTCGGATACGAGGAGTAGTGGCTTGTCTTCGTGTGGCGGGCACGGGGTTGGGGGATTAACCAAGTAGGTCTTGATTTTCTCGAAAGGCTGTTTGGCACTCGGAGTCCCATTTGATGTCGGCATTCTTTTTCATCGGTTTGAACATGGGCTCGCGAGAGAAGATGTCAAGCGGTTGATGAAGCGGCGATGTCTTGAAGTCTTCCCATGAAGCTTTTCACTTACGTCGGGGTTTGAGGCGGCTTCATGTCGATGATGGCCTTGATTTTCTGGGATCGGCCGATACCTCTTTTACGTAACCATGTACCCCGGTACCTTGCCGCTTGACGCCGAAGGTGCACTTTGCGGGTTCAACCTCATGGAGTGTTTTACGAGTGCATTTGAAGAACTTCCTCGGATCTGTCATGTCTTTGCATGTCGATCCCTTGGAGTGGATGATCATGTCGTCGACATATACTTCGATTTCTTTGTGAATCATGTCATGGAAAAGAGGCATTGCGGCCGTGGTAGAAGTAACCCCGGCGTTCTTTAGACCGAACGGCATGGCCCAGGTGTAGCAGTATGTCCCAGTGGAGTGGTGAAGGCGATCTTGGCACGATCCTCCTCGGACATCTTGATGCAGTTGTATCCGAGCAAACCCGTCCACGAAGGACTTTACTTCGAAATTTGCCGTGGTGTCGACCGGCATGTCGATGTTAGGCGGTGGGAAATCATCCTTAGGGCTGGCCTTGTTGAGATCCCGAAAATCCACGCGACATCGACCTTTCCGATTGGCCTTGGTGACCGTCACGATGTTGGAGAGCCAAGTCGGGTACTCAATCACTCGATGAAACCAACTCGGAGCATTTTCTCAATTTCTTCTTTAACTTGCAAGGACCACTCGGCTTGATCTTGCGCGGCTTACATTTGTGAGGCTTGGATTCGGGATCAGGGGAATTCGGTGCTCCACGATTGAGGATCGAGTCTGGCATGTCTGATATGACCGGGCGAACACGTCAACATACTCCGGAGGAGGTTTATCGGGGCTTCCTTTTACGCATCGGCGAAAAGCGCCCTTGTGTCTCTTTAGGCTCTTGCAGCGACCCCGGGTTCACTTTGGTCATAACCTCTTCGGCGGCTTGGGCCGGTTGTCCTGCTTGAGTCAACTACACGCTCGAGAACTTCTTTAATGTATTGTTCGTTTAATGTGTACCTTCTTTATCAATTGAGTTATTAACGTCTTTTAAGTTGTTTGTTAACTTATCGGTTGTTAAAGTGGCAATGAGAGGATACTCCGAAAGGTCGAGACTTTTCATTACACAAGAACGGGAATACATGATTGGCTACAACATTATAGTCCTCCGCGTAAGGCCGTTGGATGACTTCCGAGACCCGGACTTACGACAAGGAGCGGCTCGGAGGGTTTGAGACCGGGTTTAGGGAGATGTGGGTGCCGGGCCCGGCTTGTCTTCCCAGTGCACTGGCTTGCCCTTGGTCAGGTGAAAGTTACCCAATTCTTCGGTGGCATTCTTTGGATGCTTGAGGAGGGTGCGGGGATCGAGAGGCTTGGCTCTGCTTGTCCCTATCATGGCGATCATCTTGTTGTCGGGCCGGTCGATCAAGTTGGGCAACTCCATGACTTCTTCAAACGGACTACGTAGAGTTTGGTCCTTTGAGAGCGTCTTCTATGAATTACTGGTTCCTACGCTGGATTCTTGTCTCGAATGTGGCCTCGGTGATCCAGAACAACTTGTTTCCCATGGAGAGTACCTTGAGTTGCTCCTCCAAGTGCGGGATTCCCTTGAATGTGTACTCATCTTTGGGACTGTGGTGGCGGTTGGTCCGAGGTAGAGGCGTGATGTCGAGGAACGCTCCACTTATCGGATTAGCTTTGAGTCCTACGAAAGCGCTTGAGGTCCGTGCTAGGCTTTGTTCCATTACGTACGTAGTCTTGGTGTTGACTATCCTGCTTCTTTCTCATCTTCATCGGTTCCTGTCGGTCCCCTCGGTTCTGCTGTCGGTTCAGCTGTCGGTCCCCTCGGTTACTGTCGGTTCCCTTGTCGGTCCCCTCGGTTCTCGGTTCCCTTGTTGGTCCCTCGGTTAACATCGGTTCCACTTGGTGAAGTAATGAGCGAGGTCAAAGGCTGTAAGGTCGGAGGTTGGGTGTGCGTCGGAGGTTCCCCTTTTGTGGGGCTGCTTGCCTTGGTGCGGGCGAGCCTTTTGTCTTCCTTGATGTCGGCGGTGTTGGCACGTAGCGAGCCTGGACCGTGGTGTGGTCCTTGACTTGATAACTTGGTGCGGCCTTGCGGCCTTTTGCGAGCCCGGTCCTGGGATGAAGTTCATGAGTTTCATCATCCTCGCTGGCGGGAGGAATCTGATCGTGAGACAGTGGAAGGTCCCGTTGCATATTTGGATCTTGGAGGTCTCGAGTGAATCCAGGTTAATGGCATGTCATCATTATGCTTGATTTCAAAGGCCGGAATGTCGTTGGTCTTTGGTCCCCTCGGTGGTGACAACGTCGCCGTAGGCGTGGTTAGCTCGTTGCCTTGCATGAACTTGAGGCCTTTGGTGAAGAAGGGTGGATGCCACGCCCATTGATTTGATGCGGCCGGGGACGCCCCGGGATGGGCTTGTGAAAGTGATTGGAATGTCCGACACTTGGAATTCGGTGGGGATCGCCCAGCTTTGCCAGAACCCGAGATGTTAAGGAAGTAGCTTAACCCAGAAGCGTACGGGAAGTAGAGTCATAGGCCTTGGCGAGTGTGGGTGAAGGCTTAAGATACAGTGGAGAAGCTTGATGTCAAGCCGGGTCCATCATCTTGGCGGAGCGAAGACATTCATTCCGGAACCTCCGTCTACCCAGACACGCGAGGAAGACGGACGCTCGTCCCGGTTGGTGTGATGTAAAGCGGCTTTCATTGTGATCGGCCCCCGAGAATTTTGGAAGGTCCAATGCATACGTGAAGGTGATAATGTTTGCTATAGTGGATGTTACCAATCATACACGAATGACTTCATGCGGGGTTGCGTCCACGAGGGACCAGTGGTACGGGCCGGAGACTTTCCCTCTAGCTTGAGCTTGTGAGGATAAGAGGAGGTGAGCGAGAGACGAGGAAATGTTCGCTGAGTAGCTTGAAGTGAGTGAGGATCGGGGTCCTGCTTTCAAGGAACTTTGCGTGCTTCGGGTGGCCAGGATTACAATTACGCTCCGTCGGCTTTTTGGTTGGCCTTAGGTGGTAATGCATGGATTTGACCCGAGCGGGTTAGAACGGCGACATCGGGTTTGGTCCCTTACTGAGACAGTGCCTTTCTTTCGAGTTGAGCCATAGTTAGAGGAGGGGATTCCTCGTAGCATAGGAGCCATGCGTCTTCCCTCAACTCATTGATTGTGGATGAATTCCGGGAGCTTCGAGCGGCTTGACGGATTACGTCCCCCGGAGATGCTTTGGGCTTAGGTGCCTACTGCGGGGAGGTAGCCTACGGTTTGGCGTAGGCTGTTCGAATGTCGGGAGTGCCTGGCAGTGATTGCACAGGGCGAGCGTAGTTAGCCCGACCCCTCCCGAGGGGGAAGGTTGGAGAGTTCTCGGCTCCAAGCGAAGCGGTCTCGCTTGATTTCTTGCGGTATATCGCGTTCCTTTCCTTCTTGCTTGAGCATACTCGGGCGATCAGAGTTGGAGTGCAGCGTACTCGTGGTTGGCTAGTTTTCCTCCACTCACGGGCCCCGAGATCAACCTTCTTGCGGCGGAGCTGCGTCGAGAGTTAATGCTGCGTTTCTTCCCATGTGAGAATAGCCGAGTGCTTCTTTGAGAGGCTGCGTGCGACGGTCTAGGTAAACCTCCATCGGGAGAGTTTTCTTCTGCACTTTATACGAGTGGCGGGTATGTCGGAAGGTGAGTATACGGCTTCCCAGGAACATGCATGCCCGTGTGACTGATTCAGTTTGTCCCGAGTTGATCGTTTACGTAAATGTTTGTAGGCGGCTGGAATTTCCACTGAGTAGGTTTGCTCGAGGCAATTTCCAATCCTCCTCCCATGTTTTTAAATAGACCTTCACTCCACGAGTTGGCCTTTCAATTTGAGTGCGGTAATAATCCGTTCCCATCCTCCCGAGGACCGCTTGGGAGTCCGGTTTTGTTGACTTCGTACCCGGCTTGGACAAGAGAATGGTTTCATCGTCTTCACCGTCGCTTTCACGAGAGGAACTTGCTTTCCTCGGGAGAGTGGCCAATGGGATTCGTTGCAGGTGTCATTCCATCTC